>JBBPTI010000029.1:0-33145 GCA_038093995.1 Tylopilus aff. callainus | reverse complement strand
GGTCATCAAGGCCAAAGGAGGATATACCACATACTAGTATTCATACCCTTGATATCAGCAACAAAACTGTTGCAATGGCATTGCAGTTTTAAAATGGCCATATCTCCATAGCCACTAGGCCAAATCATATGATCAAGAGATGGTTTTGTAGCTCTTTGTTTGTCTCTACTACAGCTAAGTGAAATTCCCAGGGGTGATTGCGGTGCGCTTCGCGCACTGTGTTGGGGTTAGACATTGCAATGGTTTTGTTGCTCACTGTAGGACTGTGGCACTGGACTGGGATATATGGAGAGCTGGAGGTGATGTCAGGACAAAAGATTGTGACTAGTAACATACTGTGGGCATATCTGTGTGGTTGAATGGCTGGTGCCAGTATGGGGCATGAGCTATGTGAGTGCAAGTATTGCTACATATGCATCTATAGTGGGCCAGTCTATGGTTGTATGCATCATTGTACAGGATTGTTATGCTGTGCATATGCTGCAGAGGGACTATGCTGTCAGCAGAGGTAAAGCTGAGGTCTAGGTAAGAGGCTGTACTGAGTGGCTGTGCTGGATCAAGATTGTGTCACATACAGGGTCATGTGACCAGGAGTAAGATTATGCTGTGAGGCATCATTGACAGATCATATGGGTCATGTGACTGTGGGACTATAGGTCACATGCAGAGAACCAGGGCTAGGCTGAGACAGGGATGAGGCTGAATATGGTGACAAGGGGCCATAGGGCATAAGCAGCAAAGAGCAAGCATTAGGGGGCATCATAAGGCATCATATGGATTGCTGGGTGTGCAAGGGAGTGAGCACAAGGGCCAAAGTCAAGGAAAAAGTGTAGCAGGGCCTAAGTGTAGCATTGAGGACATCACATTTGTAACAAGAATGGCCAGTGCCCACAATACTCCAACAAACCCACACCTTCCTGGGTATGGCTAACTTCTACTGTCATTTTATCCAGGATTACACCAAGATTGTATGCCCATTGCATGATCTAACAAAGAAGGGTGTTACATTCAAATGGGAAATAGAGTGCCAAGAGGCCTTTGACAAGCTAAAAGGCAAATTCACCACCACCCCCATACTCACATACCTGGACAACAATTGTGTGTACCAACTGGAAAGTGATGCCAGTAACTATGCAGTCAGGATGGTCCTCTCAGTTTGAAAGGAGGACAGATGGCATCCAGTCACCTACTCCTTTCATTCAATGACTCCAGAGCAATGAAACTACCCCATCACTGATAAAGAAATGTTGAGTGTTATTGTTATGCTCCAATCCCTCACTCATCCTACACATCCTACTTCCCCACTAGGTTACCTTCTTTCACCCTTGTAGCCCATGCCACCAAGTTGCACCTTGGTGTTACCCACATGCAATACCCCACATCACAGCCAGCATGCTTACAGCATAAGGGCATCTGACCAAGGTAGCATAAAGCCCCTTTTACCTAAGCAGCTTATGACATAGCAACTATGGATGGTGCCATCACATGCCATGATCTTGCACTGTGCTTCCATGCCAATGGTGTTTCTCCCACATATTGTACAATTCCCATATTTTCTTTTTCCTCCAATAGCACAATAGCCACTATGATGCCATTACTCATCACCCTATCTCATGCCTATAGCAAAACCCCCTCAACATCACCCCACTTGCACAGACCAGGCCAGTTTCTCACTTGCACTTTCTTACTCAGTAGCCTGGCCTGCCCTCACACATTTCAACTGGAGTTTCAACTTACATAGCTAGTAGTATATAAACCCACATGTAAATTGTTGAAACTCCAATTGATTTTTCTTGGGTCTTCCCTTTAAGGGCACCTGCATACTAGGAGATGATTGACCTCTACTACACTTTACTACACTTCCACTATCTGTTAAGATCTACTCTGGGTAGGAGGTTGATTTTAGCCTTGAATAGCCTGGTGGTGACAACAATTGGTTACCCAAGCAAATATGGGACTTATCCTGCCTTAGTCTGTTGAGAACTTGATCTGTGAAGCTAGCAGATTGAAGAGACAAACTCTTGCAGATCCTTAGGTCTGGGTTAAAGGAGGTATAACCAAGGAAGACTAGCTTAGGATACAGGGTAGTGAGGGCTGTCCTTAAGTACTAGCTAATCTGACTGATGAGTAAGCTAGAGAATGTGAGTGAACATACAGAAAGGTGCAAGAAGAACTAGATAACAATCAGACATGATCAAAATGTATCTTGTGTCAGATCAAGGGAGTAAGCATAGAAAAAAGGGATAAAAGGAGTCTTAGTAATACAAGGATGGAAAAGAAAACAGGGGAGAAAGGATGCAGTAGGCAAGTCATAACACTATCCAGCCAAAGGTACTTACATGCCTGAGGTTGTTTCATTAAGAATCAATTACCAGCTTTGCCATCATCATCACCAATGACCTCCTCAAAGCACCCTACCTACCCTTCAGAACACAGGACCCTCACCAGCAGTGAGCAATATTGTGCCAATATTCAGCCTTTCTAATATTGAAGGACACTAGTGAATGCTAAATGTGCCCAGTCAGCCCCTGCTTCCCTCTTGGCAGAGCAGGAAGTTGGACAATATCTAGTAGTCACCCCATGTCCACAGCACCCAACTTCCTCACCATAGTTGCTTCATGCCTCAAAGCCAACACAGCTGCCAAAGAAGAAAGGGTTTGGCAAGAGCTATTGCAGGACATTGATGAGTATATTGCTGAGTGAAGCATTTGGACAGAGCAGGCAACATCAGCTACATGAAACAACCTCAGGCACTAAGTACCTTTGGCTGCATAGCAGAGGGTGTACAAAAGTGTACAAAGGTAGTAGGGGTGAGTCAAGCTTCTTATAACTGGGTGCCTTGTGAGGGAAGACCCAAAAAGAATTGATTGGAGTTCTGACAATTACATGGGGGGTTTATATACTACTAGCTACCTAGGTTGGAACTCCATCTGAATATCATTAGGGCAGGCCAGGTTACTAAGTAAGGAAATGCGAGGTGGAAACTGGCCTAGTTCATGCATGCAAGGTGGTACTGAGAGGTATCAGCTATTGGTGTGGGATAAAATGGTGAGCAATGGTGCAATAGCAGGAGTTCTGCAATTGGAGGAAAAAGGAAATAAGGAAATCATATGATATGTGGGAGTAATGCCATTGGTGTGAGATTGGAGTGTGCAGGTATGGCAAGTGATGGCACCATCCACAGTCGCTATGGTATCAATTGCTTAGGTAAAAGGGGCTTTGCACTACCTTGGTCAGGTGCCCTAATGCTGTAAGCTATTGCTGAGGTGGTGTGGGAGCAAGGGCAGATACTACCAAGTCATGGCTCTGTGGTGCGAGTACCTATGCCTAAAGAAGGGAATGTAGGAAGGAGTGGAGCAAAAGTGTAGTGCTGGAGGCACGAAGCATAACACTACATCCCTGCTAGTTTACCCCCCTTTCCCTTTTGCTGACATCAACCCAAATGACTTTGTTCTGCCTACACCACCTCCTCTCTCTTCTGCTACCCTCCATTGCCTCATCACCAAGACAGAAGAGCACCAGCACCAGTGCCAAGAATATGCCACCTTTATAGAAAGGCAACTCACCCTACTATCACCTCCTTTCCCAGATTATTGCACCTATGATAGACCTCATTCCTTTTATCACCTGCAATGCCTATCCCACCTGAACAGGCCTGCTGTTTCAAGTATTATGTGCTTTGTAGATACTCCCAGCCACCTTCACCCCTGAAACAGCTTGTGGTGACCTGCAAAGTATCTCTAGTTCTTCTTTTTCTTACTTGCTACTCCCTTCTTGTTCTCCTTTTTATACCTATGTATGTTCCCTCTCTTTTTTTACTACTCCCTATTCATTTCTTGTTTTATTAGTTTCTTATTACTTGTTTGTTTTACTTACTGTGTTGTTCACAAAGTTCAAGAACAATGTAATACCCTTGTCCTTTTCTTTTGCACCCCTCTTGGTGAGTATTCTTTAGGCATAACCACAGCTACAAGTCTCAGGGGAGAGACTTTTAAGTATGAAATAAATCAGACTGGTTGGAACCAAGATGCCACTGGCTGGTAGCTATTCCATTTGAATAAAGCTCTCAGTTTAGCATCATAGGGGGATTACTAAGCAAACAGAAGAAGTGCTCAGGTCCAAGGAAGATATGGATCCTAAACTGGCCAAGACCAGGAGATTGGCAAGATCAGAAGACTGTCACCTGCTCAAGACCATTGGCATCACTAGCCTTTGAAAGAAGAAGAACCAGATGGAGTTGGTATAAAGCTGCAAAGCCACCTGTAATTAAGAAAGAAACTTGCTTCAAATATGTCACAGGTACTCCTTGATGCATTGGCTGACCCTACTGTCAGGATAACTGACAAGCTGAACATAGTGGCAGCAGAGTTTGGCACCATAACCCAGCAGAATGTATAGCTTGCATGATCATTGCATGCCTTGAACAATGAAATCTTGTAGCTGGAGCAAATGGTTACTGCCAAACAACAAATGGTTGTGACACTCCAAGGCCAGCTTGCAGCCACTGGTCCCCCTGGGACAGTGAAGAAGGTTGAATTGTTTGCAGACCCAGGAGAATATGATGGATTTATCACCAAGTTTGAAGAATGGTGGGCAAAGATGAAAGCATGGTTAAAAGTAAACACCCACATAGCCCCTGCAGCAAGCTATGAAGTGGTGGTCACTGTCCTCTCCCACTTAAAAGGGCCCAAGGCCAGGCCATTCATGCAAATATATCTCAGTTGAGAAAGAACCTATACCTGGAACAACCTAGAAGGAGAGGTCAAAGGATTATTCTGGGCAGCAAACCAGAAAGATTGGGCATGCTGCCAATTGGAAGAATTCAAGCAAGGAGGCATGCAGACTGACAACTTCCTAGTCCAATGGGAGGCACTCTACCAAGAGGCAGATATTGATGACATGCACACAATCTGCCTTCTCAAACAAAATACTGCCTGCCACATCATCATACAGTTGTTCAAAGAAGGAAAATGCCTTGACATGCCTGCTGCCTACCTTACCAATATTAGGAAGACTGGCACTGCAATGGAAGCCCTGCAGTACATCCATGAATCAGAAAGAAAGATCCTGGCCCAAGTTAGTATGAGAGGGTTAGCAGCCAAGAATGCCAAAGAAGCTGTATTCACCCTCAGCAGCAATGACAGTTGGGCCAAGTGCTTCAATTGCAAACAAACTGGCCACTGAATCAAGGACTGTCACCAGCCAAGGGTAAACCAATGCCCCTTCTGTAGGTTCATACACAGAGGATATAGTGTGCAGTGCCAATTAAGAAGAATGATTCATTGAATCCTGCTAGCAGAAGATAAAGAATTTAATTGTCACATCCCACTTAGGATGGAAGAGTTAGCAGCAGTGGTGAAGAAGCAGAACAACCCCAAAGAAGAGTCAGGTTTTCAAGTAGTTTCCTATGAAGGAAAGGAAAAAGGCAGAGCCTAAAGGGTGCATTGGGTGCCCTGACAGCTAGAGAAAGATTCATCACACACTTCTATCATTTCCACATCACACCTGACAATTGTATAGTACCAATATTCTTGCCTGGTCAAGAGGGGTCTGCTCAGCAGCCCAGTAGTGACCATGAACCAAAAGCTGTGCTTAATTCCTCTTTATACCCCACTTCTCCTCCAACTCCCCCATGTGCACAAACCCTGACACCCCCAGTAATTTATATTCTCAGAGTAATTGAAAAGAAATCATCATGGAAGTAAGGGTCAAGACTAGGACCAGAGACTTCATAATCATCTCCACCCTGCTTGATAGCAGAGCACAGTCCACCTTTGTACACAAAAACTTTGCCTTTACACATCACATCCCTCTCAAACCCCTCAATACTCCTATATTGGTGTATAATGTGGATAGCACCCTGAACAAAGTAGGGCCAGTGACCCACACAGCCACCATCCTCTTAGAATATCAAGGACATGTGGAAAAGACTCAGGTGGAAGTAATCAATCTAGGAAGTAAGGACCTAATCCTGGGGTATCCCTGACTAAAAGAACACAATCTCCAGATTGATTGGAAGAAAGGAACAGTAGATCTCCCAGACTGCCCAGAGTTATGCAACTACCAAGGAATCTTGTGGGTGGTCCACAAAGCTGAAGAACAGGAAAAGGTGCTGGGTGCTGAATAGAAAGAAGTCCAGAGTACTGGAGCCAACAAACCAAGGGCATGAGATTTGGTGCCAAAATTCTATCACCCCTTTCTTCAGGTGTTTGAACAGAAGGAGTCTGAACAAATGCTGGTGCAAAAGCCATGGAACCATGCCATTGGGCTAAAAGACTTATTCAAACCACACAAGGGTCAAAACATTCCCCTAAGCCCCCAGGAGCAAAAGGAGGTGGATGAATTCATTGATGACTAGCTATACAAAGGATATATCTGATCCTCCAAATTCAAGCAGACCATGCTGGTCTTCTTCATTCCAAAGAAAGATGGAAAAAAGTGCATGATGCAGGATTACTACTATCTCAATGAACATATGGTGCACAACAACTACCTGCTACCTTTTATTTTGCAGCTGGTAGATCAGCTCAGATCTGCCTGGCTATTCACAAAAATGAATCTACACTGGAGGTATAACAATGTGTGCATCAAAGAAGGCAACAAATGGAAGGCAGCCTTTGAAACAACCCTTAGGTATTGGGTAGTGAGCAATGAGGCAGTGAATGGGAATGGTAGTGACTAGAGCTAGTGGGGGCCCAGGTGCTGACTGAGAACTAAGGGAAAAACCCAGAATAACTTGAATGAGAATCCTGGGGCTGAATTGCCAGCCTTATATATGATTACAGGGCTTTGTATGTGTTTGTACACTATTACTACATATGGGAGAGATTAGGGCAGACATGGAAGTGCAGGGCTTACACTACTGGCTAGGAACAAGTTATGGGGAGTCACTGCACTGCCTTGCACAGCCCAGGTGCCGATGATGTGTGATCACACCACAATGGCATGATATGAGATGGTTATGATGTCATGGGGCTGTGCAAGGTGCTCTGGACCACTTACTAAAGTAGACACAGCTTGGCACAGCCATTGTGTGGCATGTGAGTGCTGTTAGTACATGGGCTGGTGAGCATACCAGTGCTGGGATAGGGGTAGAACCAGGAGGGGAAAAGAAAGGGGTGCAGTGAGCAAGGTCATAACACTACCCCCCTGCTAAAGCTCAACCTCCAGGGGAGCAAAAGGGAGTGGGTGACCAAAGAGAGCAGCAAAGACTGAATGAGAGACAGGCCAAGGAGTAGATGGGTGAGAGGAGTGGAAAGTGCAAAGCACATCAGGACAATGGGTGAGGTTTGACATGGGTTCCCAGGTACAATCATCAGCAGAGTAACCCTTTTAGTGCATGAGGTACTGAATGCTGCACCCACAAGGACAAGAGTCAATGATGAAATCTACCTTGTATTCAGCATTGTGGTTGTTGGTGATAAGAGTAGGGCCAGGGGTTATGTCTGGTTGACCTGGAGCCAGGGCATGGTAGAATTTAGTATGTGAGATATTGACCACTGGGTGGATACAGATATAGCAGGGTAGGTGTAATTCCACTGTATTTGGGCCCTTCATGGAGACAACAGGGAAGGGGCTGATCCAATGGTCAGTCAGTTTGCAGCAGGAGAACAATAAGGTGAGGTTGTCCATGGATAGCCATACTCAATTGCCTGTTATGTAGATGGGAGTGGGGGCACAGTGGCAATTGGTGGTGATGGTCATTCAGTTGCATGCCTGTAGTAAGTGCTCTTTAGTCTGCATTAGGATGGTCTGGTAGTTGCATGCTGTCTCAGAAGTGGTGGATGATTTGGAGTCACAGGGTTCTACTCCCATGCAGGGTTGGTATGTGTATGTGACCTGGAAAGGGGAGAATTTTGAAGCAGTGGACTGCTTTGCATTGATGGAGAATTAGGCCAGGGACAGCCAGCATGCCCAGTTATCCTGTCACTCAGTGCAGTACATACAAAGATAGGAGGAAACTTCTCTATTCATTTGTTCAGTCTGTCCATCCATTTGCAGGTGGTGTGTAGATGACATTTTCACCATGATTCCAAGCTGGGAACAAAGGGATTTCATCAAGGATGTGGTGAATTGGGGACCCCAATCTGATATGATAGAGTTTGGAAGACCGTGATGCTTCCATACATGAGCAAGATATAGATCTGCAAGATCCATGGCAAAACAGGTCTTGGAGCAGGGAACCAGCTCCACTTCCTTGGAGAAGTGATCAACTACCATAAGTATGGTGTCATGTCCCCTGGTGGAAGGAAGGTCTGTAATGAAGTCCACAAAAATATCTTTCCAGGGTCTGTCAGGAATAGGGAGTGGCTATAGCTTTCCCTTTGGTGGCTGATTTCCTGGCTTGACTTGGGCACAGCAAGTGCATCCAAGCACATACCCCTCAACATCTTTTTGCATTGCTGGCCAGCTGTAGAACCTGGTGAGAAGTTCTAAGGTCCATAGGACACCTGGATGGCCACTGATGGTGTGGTCATGATGAAGTGTCAGCAATTGAAATCTGAGATCAAGGGGAATGAAGATGCATCCATTTCTTTTCAGGACATGATCCTTAATCTCATACCCCTGTACCATCAACTTCTTGAGAGTGGTTTCAGGGAGCCATATTGTCCTGTGTGAAATCTCATCAGTTAGCTCCTCTCTGGGGGTAGTTATCAAAAGACCCTTTGATCTCTGTCCTTCCTCTTCTATCTGCTGGATTCATTCAGGAGGTATTACCAGTACTGCTTTATTATCCTCATCCCCTGTGTGAGCCAGGTCCAATCTTCAGGAGAGGGCATCCACCTTTGTTATCATCATCCCTGCTTTGTGGCACCATTTAAAGTGAAACTGCAAGAGATACTGTGCCCATCAGGCCTATCACTGATTTAGATCTTGTTTGGTCATGAACCAAGTGAGGTTTTGATGGTCATTTCAGATCTTGAACTTGTACCAGGTTCCTTCCAAGTAATGCCTCCAGGCTTCCAGGGTAGAGATCATGCTGAGCATTTCTTTGTCAGCAATGGGGTAGTTCCACTATTCGGGTGTCATAGAATGTGACAAGAATACTACCAGATGCCAGTGATCATTCTTTTCTACTGATAGCACTGCCCCTACTGCATAATTGCTGGTGTCACTTTCCAGCTGGTAACAGCAGTCATTGTCAGGGTATACAAGGACAGGGGCCATGGTGAATTTCTCCTTTAGGGAGCTGAAGGCTTCCTTGCACTCTCTTGTCTATTCAAACACTATGTCCTTCTTTGTGAGATCATGAAGGGGCCATGCAACCTTTGTGTAATCTTGAATGAACTGCTGATAGAAGTTGTCTAATCTGAGGAATGCCTGTGTCTGTTGGAGGGTTGTGGGTGATGGCCACTTAACCACTGCTTCCACTTTGGATGAATCCATGGCAATTCCATTTGGACTCATGATCATTCCAAGGAATTCTACTGTGGTTGTGGAAAATGAGCACTTTTCTGGCTTGACAAAGAGGTCATTCTTCTCTAACCACTCTAGAACCTTTTCTACAGCCCATTTGTGTGCTCATGGTTCACTGCTGGGGGAGAAGATAAGCAGATCATCAATATATACCACAACTTCTGGCATGTTGAGAAATAGGTCCTTCATCATCATCTGGAATGTGGTCAGTGAGTTGCACAGCCTGAAGAACATTACTATTGGTTTGTAGGCCCCCTTATGGCATACAAAGGTGGCTTTCCACTCATCTCCTTCTTTGATCCACATGTTGTTATACCCCCACCAAAGATCCATCTTTGTGAATAGCTTGGCCCCCTTTAGCTTATTGACAAGCTGGGAGATCAGTGGGAGAGGGTAGTTGTTCTGTACTGTATGCTCATTGAGGTATCAGTAGTCCTGTACCATTTTTTTCCTTCCATCCTTCTTTGGAACAAAGAATACTGGTGATGTCTGTTTAGATTTTGATGGACAAATATACCCTTTTTGCAGCTGATCCTCAACAAAGGCTTCTACCTCTTCCTGCTCCTTCAGACTTAGGGGAATGATGCATCCTTTCTTTGGCTTAAAACTCTCTTTGAGCTCAATGGCATGGTCCCATGGCTTCTGGAGTGGTATTCATTCTGATTCTTTCTGCAAAAATACCTTGGCAAACCAGTGATATTGGTGGGGTATGAGAGCAAGGGTGTCTTTTGCCAAGCTTCTTTGCTCCTCTTTCTTTTGGCTTCATTCTTCCACATGGTACACCTTGTGGACTTCCTGCACATGCCCTTCCTGGGTCTCTTGGTCATAGTTGCAGATCTCAGGACACTCTGCAAAGTAGACCTGGCCAGTCTTCCAGTTTATCCAGGGGTTGTGGCCTCAGAGCCATGGGTATCCTAGGATTACATCATTATTCCCAATATTGGATACATATGCTCACAATAGCTCCCAATATTCATTAATGTCACAATAGACTTCCATTTTTTTGGTGATGTGCCCCCCAGTATTTTTGGAACCATACACATTGTAAACAATGATGATTCTGCAGGCAGTTAGCATGGGAATGTGATGTTGATTTATGAAGTCCTGGTTGATTAATGTTAGGTTAGCCCCACTGTTGATGAGTGCAGTGGCCACAACATATCATTCTTCTATGGAGGGTTTAAGGCATATCATCAGCTTTATCTCTTTTCCTTTGTGTATCACCCTCATGTACATCTTTATTGGTTCTGGGGTTTCGGTGGTGGGTACAGGGGAATTAAGCACAGGTTTAGTCTCTTGGTCCCTGCTGGGCTTGCCAGGAGACCCTCCTAGACTGGCTATGTTAGATACTAGGTTGGTCAGTACAGAAACAAGTCTTGTTAGTTCCACCAAAAGGGAGTTATTAGCCTGTGAGACACCCAGATCATCTCCTAGGCTCTGCCTTTTCCCTGCTGCTCTTTTCTGGCATTGGAAAAATCCTGTTCTTTGACTGGTGCTACTCACACTTCATTTTTCACTAAGGCAACTCTTTATGCCTATCTTTTTTGGCAGCTAGACTGGTGTCCTCTGCTGTGGAAGTGACACTCCAGACATTGTTTCTTTGGCTTCTTGCAGTCGTGGGCCATGTGTTTGGCACCTTTGCAATTGAAACACTTCCCTGGACTTGCCCTGATCATGAACACATCTTCTTCATCCACTTCTTTGAACTAGTCTACCTTCATTTGATCTTCCCTTGGCCTAAAGATTGGGCTGTGTCCCCTTATGAATGTGAGGGCTTCCATGGCACAGCTAACATCCCAGATGTTTTGTAAGTAGTCCATGGGGGTTGACTTATGGGCTTCTTCTTTGAAGATCTGAAGGATAATGTGGCAGGCTGTGTTCCTTTTGAGAAGCTGGATGGCATGGCTGTCATCTATTCCAGCCATTTGATACAGTGCTTCCCATCAGATGAGAAAGTTGTTAGTACATAGTCCTCCCTGATAGAGTTGCTCAAGTTGGGCAACAGCCCAGTCCTTCTGATTAACTGACTGAAAAAGGCTTTCCATCTCTTGGACAAGCTCATTCCAGGTATAGCTTTGCCTGCATCAAAGGCGGGTCTGTGCGAATGGTCTGGCCTTTGGTCCTTTTAGCCAGGATAGGACTGTGGTCACTGCTTCATAACTCTTTGGGAGGATGGTGGAGCAATTTGTGTGGAGCCATGCTTTAATCTTTACCCACCATTCTTCAAACTTTGTAACAGATCCTTTATAGTCTCTGGGGTCTGTGAATACTTCCACCTTTTGGGTGGCTTTCCCTCCAGTGGCAGTGGCACTATTGAGGTTTGATATGGTCTGTTCTAATGTGGCCACATCTTTCAGCAATGTGGCAGTCTTCTTCTGTTCCTCAATATATCTGTTGTAGAGTTGTTGATTCTGTTTCATTAGCATGGTAAACTCTAGTGCAACAGCAGCAATCTTGTCCTCCAGTGTGAGGTTTGGGTCAGTGAGGATTTGAAGTGTGGACTGTGACATAGTGTTGGGCTACATGAGTCTTAGGTATGTGGATTCTCTTTCCATCATGGACTATCCAAGTTCTTCTTTGGTATTCTTCGATTACAGCAGGGTGCCTATTGGCCCTGTATGGCACAGATTTAACCAGTGTTATCTGTGGTTGGCTGATCAGTCTAGGTTTGTTCTGTCTCTGGTTCCTCTGATGGAGTCATGTAAACACTTGTCCTATTTTGAGGTCACTCCAAAAAGGGGAAAGTGTTTTTATTGGATAACTACCACCCATAATTCTGCTGTGGCTGTTCCTCCTGGGACTCTGGGAGGGTTTGTCATTCATAGCCAATGGTCAGTGAGAGGATTTTGGGGTGGGCTTCAATGGTAGCTTGGAGAGGGACAAGCTCTCTGGTGACAAGGAAGAGAAGGCAGAGAAGAAAGTAGGTAAAGAGGCTGGAGAAAAAGATGATCAAGAAGGTGAGTATTCCCAACAGGAGCTGGGCTATCATAAAAGGGGGTTGGAGTTAGAAAGGATGATACCTATAAAAAGATATAGGTATGCTTGAATAAGAAGTGGTAATGTGATAGTAGCAGGAGCTACTAGGAGGCTACTAAAGATGATGAGGGCAGTGCAAAGATGTGTGAGGGTGAAGGCATTCCTGTCTGTCAACAGGGTGGACAAGGGTGGCAGTGGTGGTGCAGTGGGCAGCTCTAGCTGAGGTGATTCTCTTGTGATAGGCAAGGTGGGCTTCTTCTACTAAGAACTGGGTGCAGTTCTTTTGCCAATGACAGTACTCTTTGTTGAGGTGGCAGTGAGTTTTGGGCAAGGTGGGGTCACAATAGGGACCCTCAAGGTCATTTGGGTTGACTGACTCAGGTGAGGTTGACTCACACTTTATAGTGGGCGAGGGCAAGGGTGGTAATACTAGGTCCTCCTCCTCTTCTTTCTTTACTTCTCTATACTCCCCTACTAACCTCCTTTCTCTCTGAGCAGTGGTGGAGGTGGGGTCAAAGACTTGTGTGAAAAGGTGGGGATGCTCCTCTACAAAGAGGCAAGCACTGGCAGTGAGGGCAGCAATGTTGAGTACATACTCAGGATGTGGGATGGAGATCTGGGCTGGATTCACTGGGGCAGAGGGCTGTCAGTGACAATGGCCAATGACTCTGTGGAGCTCACTACTAGTGATGGCAGGCTTTAGGGTGGCAATGGCAATGGCAAAGCAAAGAGGATTCAAGTTATAATGAAACAACCCTTAGGTATCAGGTAGTGAGCAGTGAGGCAGCAAATGGGAACAGTAGTGACTAGAGCTAGTGGGGGCCCAGGTGTTGACTGAGGACTAAGGGGAAAACCCAGAATAACTTGAATGAGGATCCTGGGACTGAATTGCCAGCTTTATATACAATTACAGGGCTTTGTACATGTTTGTACACTATTACTACATATGGATGAAACAACCTCGGGCACTAGGTGCTAGGAGGCATATGGATAGTGACAACCACAGGTGCTAGGCACTAGGCAGCGTGTGGATAGAGGTGACCGCGGGTGCTAGGCACTAGGCAGTGTGTAGAGAAAGTGAAGCGAAAGGGAACAATGGATCAATCTCCTAGTATGTGGGTGCCTTGTGAGGGAAGACCCAAGAAGAATTGATTGGGGCTCCAATATAATACAGGCGGTCTTATATACTACTACAATTGGGATTCAAGTGGAGCCTAAAGTAAGTGAGGGCAGGCCAAGATACTAAATATGGAAGTGCAAAATGAAAACTGGCCTGGTCTGTGCAAGGGAGACGATGCTGCGGGCTAAATGCTACTGGAGTGGAAAAGGGTGGCGAGTGATGGCACCATCACGAGGTTAATGCCATTGGAGTAGGAATGGATGGCATACTATGGCGTGCGATGCATGGGTATCGCTATTGGCATGAGATCAGATGGCGCCTTATTGCGCCACTGCAACTGCAGATTGCCCAAGTGCTGCAGGGTGGCATCAGTAGCTGGGTAAGTGGGTCTTTACTCTACTGTGGTCCGGTGCCCGGATGCTGTGGCTACTGTGCTTACTGGTGTGGGAAAGAGACTCAGGCAATACTGAGTTGAAGCACTGTGGTGTGGGTCAAAGTGGCTAAAGAAAGTAATGTAGGAAGGAAAGGAACATAGCGTAGCCATGAGTGTAACAATGGAAGAGATTAGGGCAGATGTGAGAGTGTGGGGCTTACACTATTGGCCAGGAACAAGTCATGGGGAGTCACTATACTACCTTGCACAGCCCAGGTGCCAATGACATGCGATTGCACCACAATGGCATGATATGAGATGGTTATGATGTCATGGGGCTGTGCAAGGTGCTCTGGACCACTTACTAAAGTAGACACAGCTTGGCACAGCCATTGTGTGGCATGTGAGTGCTGTTAGTACATGGGCTGGTGAGCATACCAGTGCTGGGATAGGGGTAAAACCAGGAGGGGAAAAGAAAGGGGTGCAGTGAGTGAGGTTGTAACAGCCTTCACCTGTTATTGAGGATATTTTGAACCCCTAGTTGAAACAACCTTGGGCACTATGTACCTTTGGCTGCATAGTGGAGGGTGTACGAAAGTGTACAAAGGTAGTAGGGCTGAGTTGAACTTCTTATAACTGGGTGCCTTGTGAGGGAAGACCCAAGAAGAATCAATTGGAGTTCCAACAATTACATGGGGGGTTTATATACTACTAGCTACCTAGGTTGGAACTCTGTCTGAAAGTCATTAGGGCAGGCTGGGTTACTCAGTATGGAAGTGCAAAGCAGAAACTGGCCTGGTCCATACAAGTGGGGCTGTACTAAGGGATAATGGTTATTGGTGTGGGATGGGATGGCAAGCAATGGCACAATAGTGGGAGTTCTGCAATTGGAGGAAAAAGAAAATAAGGGAATTGTACAATATGCGAGGGTAACACCATTGGCATGAGACTGGAGTGCGCAGGTATGGCAAGTGATGGCACCATCCACAGTCACTGTGGCGTCAGCTGCTTAGATAAAAGGGGCTTTGTGCTACCTTGATTAGGTGCCCTGATGCTGTAAGCATATGCTGAGGTGGCATGGAAGCAAGGGCAGATGTTTCCAAGTTGTGGCTCTGTGGTGCAGGTACCTATGCCTAAAGAAGGGAGTGTAGGGAAGAGTGAGTGGAAATATAGTGCTGAAGGCATGAAGTGTAACATGTCCCCCTCCTTAAGATCCAGATTCCAGATGGATTGGAGGGCAAGCAGCAAAGAGGGAGCAGAGATTGATGAAGGAGACAGAGTGAGGGGCAGAAGAGTGGGCATGGTGGAATGCAGTGATGGCATTGGGCACATGGGTGAGGTGCAAGCAGGGTTCCCAGGTACATTTGGAGGTGTCATAGCCCTTTTAGTGGACGAGGTATTGGAGGCCCTGTCCACAAGGATGTGAGTCAATGATGTAGTCCACCTTGTATTCACCATCAGTGTCAGATGGTAGGATAACCAGGGTGGAGGATGTGGGAATGGGCTGTCCTGGCGAAGGTGTGAGATAGGGTTTGATGTGGGAGACATTGACAACAGGGTGGATGTAGAAGGATGAGGGCAACTGGAGGTGTACCACATTTGGAGACATGTGCTCAAGGACAAAGAAGGGGCTGAGCCATTTATCCAGAAGCTTCGCGGGGTGAGGAGTATGGAGGTGTTTGGAGGAGAGCCAGACATGATCCCCAGGCTGATATATGGGGGCATCAGACCATTTGTGGTCGCTGGTCTTCTTCATGCAATCTTGGGACAACTGAAGGTATGCACAGGCTTCAGTGAGATGTGTTGCGTACTGGTTGGCAAGGTTGTCAGCAATGGGTGAGGACATGATGGTCAGTTCGATGCTGATAATGGGGGAATAGGTATAAGTTAGTTGGAACGGACTTCTGCTGGTTGCAGAGGAGATGTGGTTGTTGATGGTGAACTGGGCAAGTGATAGCCACTTGGACCATGTCTCTGGGTGTTCTGCACAGTAGAGGTGGAGATATTGACTGACCTCTCTGTTCATTCGCTCCATTTGCCTATCAGTTTGTGGGTGGTACACAATGAAGAGCCTTTGCTCAATGTGGAGCTGCCTGCAAAGATCTGTCATGAGTTTGGAGGCAAACTGCGGTCTGTGATCCAATATGATGCTATGGGGAAGGCCATGGTGTTTCCAGACATGATGTAGGTAGATGCCAGCAAGATTCACTGTGGTGCAAGTTGTGTTACAGGGAATGAGTTTGACTGCCTTGGAAAATCTGTCGACCACTGTTAGGATGGCAGTGTAGGAATTGGACTCTGGTAGCCCAGTGATAAAGTTGACAGAGATGTCTTCCCAAGGCCTGGCAGGCACGGGGAGTGGTTGGAGCTTTCCTGCAGGCAGCTTGTTACTGGGTTTCACTTGGGTGCAGCAGGCAGTGCTGGACATATTCCTGCACATCTTTGGCAATGCCTGGCCAATCATATCCTTGTCAGACTGCCTCAAGTGTGCTTTCTACTCTGGGGTGGCCAGCGAGTGGGGTGTCATGGTAAAGCTGGAGCATCCAAGATCAGCAGGCTAGTGGCACATAAACCTTCCCATTTTTCATGCAACAACCATTGGTGATGGTGTACCCCAATGCCTCTAGTCGGGCCTGGATGGGTGTCAGGGGCTTGATTGTTTCATGGGAGATTGTGTTGGTAAGGGCATCACTGCTAGGATGCAGGATGACTGGTGTGGAGGTATTCTTTGTCTCTCATACCCCAATACTTTCTGGGGGTACCACCAGCATGTGCTGGTTGTTGTCTTCATCACCTATGGCTAAGTCCTCCCTTCTGCTGAGGGCATCGGCTTTTTCCATGGTTGTGCCAGGCTTGTGGAACCACTTGAAGTTAAACCGGGACAGGTACTGAGTCCAGTGGGCTTGCCTCCAGTTTAGGTTCTGTCATGTCATGAACCAGGTCAGATTCTAATGATCATTCCAAATCTGAAACTCATGGGTGGTTCCTTCCAGGTAGTGCCTCCAGGTTTCCAACGCTCTAATCACACTCAGCATTTCTTTGTCCATGATGGGGTAGTTGTGTTCCTTGGGGGTCATTGCATGCAAGAAGTAGGCCACAGGATGCCACTTGTCATTTTTTTCTATCAGGAGTACTGCGCCTGTAGTGAATGAGGACATGTCACTTTCAAGCTGATAATGCTTGTTGTTATCAGGGTACTCGAGCACTGGGGTGGTGGTGAATGCTTCCTTGAGTCTGGTGAAGGCTGCTTCATGGGCCTCAGTCCAGTAGAAGAGCTTGTTTTTCCTGGTTAGGTCATGGAGGGGCTGTGCCACCTTGGCAAAGTCCTGGATGAAGTATTGGTAGAAGTTGGCCATGCTGAGGAATGAGCAGACTCCTCGGACATTCTTTGGTCTGTGTTACGCTCACGGCTATGCTACGTTCCTTTCTTTCCTACATTCCCTTACTTAGCCACCTTCTTCCATGCCACAGCGCTGCGACTTGGTATTGCCTGAAGTCCTATTTCCATACCGGTAAGCACAGTAGCTGCAGCATCCAGGCACTGGACTACAGTAGAGTAAAGCCCTGCTTACCCAGCTACTGATGCCGCACCGCAGCACTTATGCAATCCACAGTTGCAATGGTGCCATATGTCACTACCTGGTCTCACGCCTATAGCGATACTCACACATCGCATGCCATAGTACGCCATTCGTTCCCACTCCAATGGCATTAACCTCGTGATGGCGCCATTGCTTGCCACCCTTTCCCACTCCAGTAGTGTTTAGCCTGCAGCATTGCCCCTCTTGCATGGACCAGGCCAGTTTTCACCTTGCACTTCCATACTTAGTATCTTGGCCTGCCCTCACTTACTTTAGGCTCCACTTGAATCCTGTTTGTAGTAGTATATAAGACCGCCTGTAAATTATCGGAGCCCCAATCAATTCTTCTTGGGTCTTCCCTCACAAGGCACCCGCATACTAGGAGATTGACTCACTTTCCCATTTCACTTCACTTCACTACTTGCCCCCTTGTGCGTTGCACCCAGGGTGTTCATTTTGCTTCATTCCACTTGATGCCTCCTTGTCTTTGTGCCTGAGGTCGTTTCATTAAGAATTGATTCCTCTCTTTACCGCTGTCGCTCTTCGACCGCCCCGAAGGCCCCACCCATCACCAACCTTTTCGCTATCAGTAAGCAGAGCAGAGCCCACATCCCCCTTATTGATGTGGAAGGACACTAGTGAACAGTACACGTGCCAAGTCAGCCCCCGCTGTTGTAGTTGGCAGCTCAACAGGCAGACACTGTCTAGTAGTCACCACTCACCCAGTTTGCCCCATCAACCTCAACCTCCTCGCCACCGTCACTTCCTGCCTCAAAGCCGATGCTGCTGCTGCTGCTGAGAGAGAGCAGAGAGAGCTGTGGGAAGAGATTGACCAGGCTATCACAGACTTCGCCGTGAGGTCCAGGGCATCAGATACGCCCACACTTGTTTATTCCCCATCCCCAGTCACTGACATCGACCCGAACAACTTCATTCCTCCCACACCACCCATCTCTTTGCCTTCCACTCTTTGCTGGCTCATCACTGAAGCCGAAGAACAAACCTGCCGCTACCAGGAGTACTGCACTCGCATAGAGGCAGAACTTGCCACGCCCCTACCCCCTTCGCCAGACTACCGTGCCTGCTGTAGGCTGGACTGCCTTTGCCACCCCTTTCATTTTCCGCCATTCCACTCACACCCGAAACAGTCTGGGACATCTGGTACCATACTGGTGTGCAGTCTCAACGAGCCAGGCCACCTCTGCCCAAGAAACCTTCTGAAGTGGCCCAGCGAGTTCCTTTAGCTTTTCTTTTTGTACTTACATCTTTGTGCCTCCCTCCCTTTTTAGTTCTAGCCTTCACTTCCAAGGATGTTCCTGCTTTTCTTCTGGTACTCCCTTTTAGCTTCTTGTTTTATTTCTTTCTTGTTACTGGTGTTTTGCATTTATCGTCTTCTCACTCGTGTTCAATTTGATTGCAATACCCTTTTGATTTCTCTGCAGTTACCTACAGGCGAATACTCCCTCATCATCTCCATCCCTACCAGCACACGAGGCCACAACTTCCATTACGAGAACACCCCTACCAACTGGGCTGAGTCAGCACCCCAGGACGATTGGTAGTTTTTCTTTACAGATTTAATTGAACTAAAAGTTCCCGGCTCCAGCTACAGGGGGATTACTTAGCAAGCCGAGAGAACGCTGCATGCATCCTGAAGGAAGAGTAATCAGGATCCTCAACAGGCCACATCCAGGAGACTATCAAGATCAGAAGACCATAGTCTGCACGAGACCTCTAGCGCCCCTCCCATTTGAAAGGCCCAGCCGCAGCTGGTATAAGAAACACAAGGTGCCAGTAATCAAGAAAGAAGTCTGCTTCCAGTATGTTGCAGGTACTCCTCGATACCATCACAGACCCCACTATTTCTCTACCGGACAAACTTGCTGCCATTGCGGCCAAGTTCACCACCGTCACCAGTCAGAACATCCAACTCGCTCAATCGCTGCACACATCCAACAACGAGATTATCTGTCTCAAGCAGCTAGTGACAGTAGGACAAGGCACGGTAGCCACTTTCCAGGGCCAGATAGCCGCAGCGGGCCCTCCAGGTACCTTGAAGAAGGTTGAATTGTTCGCAAATCCAGGCGAATACGACAGATCAATAGCCAAATTCGAAGAATGGTGGGCCAAGATGAAAGCATGGCTCTGCATCAATGTGCACATCGCCCCCGCTGGAAGTTATGAAGCAGTTGTGGCTGTACTATTTCAGCTCAAAGGACCCAAAGCTGGCCCCTTTGCACAGACACGCCTCGCTCGGGGCAATGCATATCTATGGAAGGACTGCAAGGCCGAGATAGAAGGCCTATTCCATGCTGCAAACCAAAAAGACTGGGCCTGCTGCCAGCTGGAGGAGTTCAAGCAACAGAACATGTGGACCGACAACTTTCTTGTCCACTGGGAAGCTCTATACCAGCAAGCACAAATTGATGACACGCATGCGGTCCGTCTCTTGGAGCAAAACATGGCCCGCCACATTATCCTACAGATCTTCAAGGAAGGAAAGCACCAGGACAAGCTGGCGCTCTATTTGGACAATATTAGGAAGACTGGATGCACAATGGAAGTGCTTGGCTTTATCAGGGGGTACGAAAGGAAGGCCCCTGTGAGAATTAGCAGTTGAGGGTTAGCACGGGAGAACACTGAAGAAGATGTATACACCCTCCCAAGCAGCGACACCCGTGCAAAGTGCTTCAATTGCAAGCAGACCGGCCACAGAATTCGAGAATGCTGGAAGCCCAAGATCAATCAATGCCCAGCCTGTAAGTTTGTTCATGGTGGGCATAGCACTTATTGCACCAAAAGGAAAACACTGTGAAGGATCCCACTAGCTGAAGATGAAGAACCCACTGGCTCTGAAGTGCCGGTTAGGATTGCCGAGTTGGCAGAAGAAATATGCAAGAGGAACAACCCGGGGATGGGTTTGGATTTTCCAATCGAAGGATCCCAGATGAAGGGAAAAGGCAGGGCCTAAGGAATGCATCGGGTGTTCCAAAGGCCAGTAAGATTCCAACCAAGTGTGCCCCTATCACCCATGTTATCATCTCTAAAGACTGAGAATGGTGTATTCCCCTTAGATTGCCCAGTCTAGAGGAGTCTGCTCCCCAGCGGCTCGGCAGCAACCGAGAACCAAATGCTGTGCTTAATTCCTCTAACAAGTATCTTCCCCCTCACGCGCGCAAAGAAACCCTGACTAACCCCCCACAGATTCGTATACTAGGGCAGCAAAAGAGAAAAGAGATACTAATGCAGATCCAGATCAAGACCCACACTGGTGACTTCATACTGGTGTCCGCTCTGCTCGACAGCAGCATCCAGTCTTCATTTATACACTGAGAGTATGTCCACCAAAATCGTATCCCCACTGAAGCACTCCCTCAGCCCATATATGTGTACAATGCTGATGGGACCCCGAACAAAGCCAGGCCTGTAACCCATGTGGCCACAGTTCTCTTGGAATACCAGGGTCATGTGGAAAAGACCCAGGTAGAGGTAACTGATCTAGGAAGCAAGGATTTGATTCTGGGGTATACATGGCTAAAAGAACACAACCCACAGATCAATTGGAAGACCGGCACAGTCTATATGCCAGACTGCCCAGAGTTATGCAACTACTTGGGCGTGTCGCGGGTTATCCACAGGGCCGAAGAACTGGAGGTCCAGGTCACTGAGGAACAGTGGGACACCGGAAAACAGCAAGAAGGAAAAGCTCCTCGGGAGTTAGTACCCCTGGTGTACCACCGCTACCTCAAGACCTTTGAGCAGAAGGAGTCTGAGCGGATGCCAATACAAAAGCCATGGGACCATGCCATCAAACTTAAGGACACCTTAGTCCCCCACAAGGGGTAAAACATCCCCCTTAGTCCACAGGAGCAGAAGGAGGTAGATGACTTTGTGGATGAGCAGCTCGCAAAAGGATACATCCACCCCTTGAAGTCCAAGCAGACCTCGCCAGTCTTCTTCGTGCCCAAGAAGGATGGCTGCAAATGGATGGTATAGGACTACAGGTACCTCAATGAGCATACAGTCCACAATAACTACCCACTTCCCCTCATTGCCCAGCTCGTCAACAAGCTCTGTACTGCCCAACTCTTCACCAAGATGGATCTCTGCTGGGGGTACAACAATGTCTGGATTAAGGAAGGAGACAAATGGAAGGCTGCATTTACCTGCCACCATGGGGCCTTCGAGCCCCTAGTCATGTTCTTTGGCTTGTGTAACTTGCCCACCACCTTCCAAACCATGATGAATGAAATCTTCGCCGACATGGCTGAAAATGTCATGGTATACATTGACAACCTCCTGATCTTCACCCCCACTGATGATTGCAAAGCCCATGAGAAAGTGGTGTTGGAAGTCCTGAAGCAGTTGGAAGAAAACAACCTCTTTGTCAAGCCGGAGAAGTGCACCTTTGGAGTGCAAGAGTTAGAGTTTCTCGGGATGATCATAGGAGTAAATGGGGTAAGCATGGACCCGAGCAAGGTCACTGCCATAAAGGAATGGCCAGTGCCCACCAATGTCCAAGGCGTCTGGGCCTTTTTAGGTATGGCCAACTTCTATTGGCACTTCATACAGGATTTCATGCATATCGCCTGGCCCCTTCATGACCTTACCTGCAAGGATGAACCTTTCTGCTGGACTGACAAGCAGCAAGAAGCCTTTGACCGCTTGAAAGAAACCTTCACCACAGCACCAGTCCTAGCCTACCTGGACCATCACAAAAAGTACTGACTTGAGTGTGATGCCTCCTCCTATGCAACTGGAGGGGTTCTCTTGGTGGAAGAAGATGAAAAGTGGCACCCTGTGGCTTATGCCTCGCATGCAATGATGCCGGAGGAGCGCAACTACCCCATAGCCAATAAGGAGATGCTGAGTGTGATTAGGGGCTTGGAAGACTGGAGGCATTACTTGGAGGGGGCTGACCAGCAGTTCGAGGTATGGAATGATCACCAGAACCTCACCTGGTTCATGACATGCCAGAACCTCAATCAGAGGCAAGCCCAATGGGCCCAGTACCTCTCCTGTTTCAACTTCAAGTGGTGTCACAAGCCTGGGTCAATCATGGGCAAGGCCGACGCACTATCCAGGAGAGAAGACTTAGCAGTAGGAGATGCCAAAGACAACCATGATGTGGTGGTGATTCCCCCAAAACAGATACAGGTACGAAGGACCAAGGGTCAACGAATGGAGAATAATGAAGAAAGGGTGACTGAAGAAGCCACAATCTTGCACCATTCCGGAGATCGGCTCACCGACCAGATCTCACACGAGACCATCAAGCTTCCTGCCCCAGTGCAAAAGAGGCTTGAGGGGCAGGGATATCACATCGAGGATGGGTGCCGCATAAAGAATGGCAAAGTGTATGTACCCCTGGCTTGCAGACCCAAGGTGCTCCACCTCCATCACAATGTGCCAGTAGCCGGCCATCCAGGGGTTGCCCAGACTGTGGAGTTACTCTGGCGGCATTACAATTGGGCTTCCCTAGCAATTAATACTGCCAACTATATAAAAAGGTGTCCAAGGTGCGCCCAAACCAAACCCTCAAATCAACCACCCGCAGGGGCCCTACAGCTGCTACCCATCCCTTCGGGCCCCTAGCAAGAGATCTCCATCGATTTCGTCACCAGTCTTCCCCTTTCCAATTCCTACACCGCTATACTCACTGTTGTTGACCGCTTCTCCAAAGCAGTTGAGCTCGTCCCCTGCGACTCCACCTGCACCTCCCTCGATCTCACCAATATCTATTTGCACCACATCTGGAAGCACCATGGGCTCCCAAAGTCCATTGTCTCGGATCACGGCCCCCAGTTCGCATCTTGCCTCATGACCAATCTCTGTTGTCAGCTCCAGATCAACCAGCACCTCTCCACCGCATACCACCCACAAACTGATGGACAGACTGAGAGGATGAATCAGGAGGTAGGACAATACCTCCAGACTTACTGTGCTGACCACCCGGACTCCTGGAGCGACTAGCTCCTACTCACACAGTTCACTATCAACTCTCATGTCTCCTCCACCTCCGGTAAATCCCCTTTCCAGCTCACTCATACTTACACCCCAGTTCTTGGAATAGAACCTACCGTCACCCAATCACCCACCGCTGATAACCTAGCCAATCAGTACGCCAATCACTTGGCGGAAGCCTGGGAATGCCTCCATGCCTCACAAGATACAATGAAGCGAGCAGCTGCCGGCAAGCATTCTCTGGCCCCCTTCTATTCCATTGGGAATAAGGTTTGGCTATCCACTGAGCATCTTTCTTTTCTGGGATCCCCTAAACTCCTAGATTGCTGGATTGGGCCATTCCCCATCATTGGTCTTGTCGGCCCCAACGCCATCCGCCTTGACCTCCCTGCCTCATACTGTATTCACCTCATCCTCAATGTCTTGTGGGTGAAGCTGTTCATAGCCCCACTTCCTGGTCAGCACCCTCCTTCCCTCAATCCCTCTGCTTTGGCTGCTGACCCCGCTATATCTGAGTATGAGGTCGAGTACATTGTCGACTCCCGCTTGGCTGGCTGTGGCCTTCAGTATCTGGTCCATTGGAAGGGGTATGATATCTCCGAGCGCACTTGGGAACCTTGCACTAACCTCACTAACTCTCCTGATGCCCTTGCCGCCTTCCACTGTGCTCACCCTTCTGCCCCTCATCCGGTCTCTCACTCCGCCATTCGCACCCTGTTTCCTTCTGCCCATCTGGAGTCTGGGCCTTAAGGAGGGGGTAATGTTACGCTCACGGCTATGCTACGTTCCTTTCTTTCCTACATTCCCTTATTTAGCCACCTTCTCCCACACCACAGCGCTGCAACTCAGTATTGCCTGAAGTCCTATTTCCACACCGGTAAGCACAGTAGCTGCAACATCCAGGCACCAGACTACAGTAGAGTAAAGTCCTGCTTACCCGGCTACTGATGCTGCACTGCAGCACTTAGGCAATCCACAGTTGCAATGGCGCCATATGTCACTATCCAGTCTCATGCCTATAGCGATACTCACGCATCGCATGCCATAGTATGCCATTTGTTCCCACTCCAATGGCATTAACCTCACGATGGCGCCATTGCTCGCCACCCTTTCCCACTCCAGTAGCGTTTAGCCTGCAGCATCGCCCCTCTCGCATGGACTGAAACAACCCTTAGGCGGGGCTGCTAGTGAGCTGTGCGACAGCGGAGAGTGGGGGCGAGTGACTAGAGCTAGTGGGAACCCAGGCGTCGACTGAGGACTAAGGGGAAAACCCAAGATAACTCGAATGAGGATCTTGGGGCTACATTGGCAGCCTATTTATAGGGTACAGGGTATTTGTATGTATTGTGTTCGTAATACTAGTTATGGGTACTTTAGGGTAGACGTGGAAACGAGGGGATTACACTACTGGCTGTGGGTGAGTCATGGGGAGTCGTTGCACAGGTTTGCGCAGCTCGGGTGCCGATGGCGCGAGATGGCGCAATAGTGGTGTCATATGGTGTGATGATGACGTGATGGGCTGTGCAAGAAGGGGCTGGACCGCTTTACTAAGGTAAACACAGCTTTGTGCTGCCATTGTGTGGTGTGTGAATGCTGTTAGTAAGTTAGGCCTAGTCGATCATTTAGCGCAGGGAATAGGGGTTGAAAATAGGGGTAAAGACAGGGGCGCGAGCGGGGTCGTAACACTACCCCCCTGCTAAAGCTGAACCTCCGGGGCAGCAAAGGGGAGCGGGTGAGCGAAGAGAGCGGCAAAGATAGAGCAAGAAACAGGGCGAAGGGTGGCAGGATGAGTTCGATGGAAGTCGCGGAGGGCATTGGGACAGTGTGTGAGGTTAGAAGCCGGTTCCCAGGTATGATCCACGATAGAGTAACCCTTCCAATGAACGAGGTACTGGATGCCGCGGCTGCGAGGTCGCGAATCGACAATAAAGTCGACTTCGTACTCCGCGTCGCGAGAGTCCATGATGAGCATGGGACCAGGTTGCAGGTCCGGCTGCGACGGGAGAGGGGGCAAATAGGGCTGGGTCCGGGAGATATTGACCACCGGGTGAATCCGCATGTAGGAGGGGAGCCGGAGATGGACTGCATTAGGTCCTTTCATGGCGATAACGGGGAAAGGCCCCACCCAGCGGTCGGTAAGCTTCCGACAGGGGAAAGGGAGTGTAAGGTTATCGGTGGCGAGCCAAACCTTGTCTCCAGTGTCGTAAGGCGGTCCGGGGCTGCGATGCTTATTTCCCGTGTTGACCATTCATTCGCGTGCGGCCTCGAGATGTGCCTTTGTCTGCTCTAAGACACTCTGATACTCCCATGCCATCCTGGAGGCGGCGGGAGACTTGGTATCCCTAGGTTCTACACCCATCTGTGGCTGATATGTGTGTGTGACCTGGAAAGGGGTGAAGCGTGAAGCAGAGGATTGCTTCGCATTGAGAGAGAATTGGGCCAGGGATAACCAGCGAACCCAGTCATCCTGTCGTTCAGCACAATACATACAAAGGTAACATCCTACTTCTCTATTCATTCATTCCGTCTGTCTGTCCGTCTGCGGGTGATGCGTGGTAGACTTCTTTACGGTTATTCCTAATTGGGCACAGAGTGTCGTCATCAGTGATGCAGCAAACTGTGGTCCGCGATCTGAAACAATGGATCGGGGAAGTCCATGATGCTTCCACACGTGGGTTAAATATAAGTCGGCGAGATCCTCTGCCATGCACGTCTTGCGGCAAGGCACCAGCTCCACTTCCTTTGAGAACCAGTCTACCACCGTTAGAATGGCGTCATACTCCCCGGCGAGTGGTAAGTCCGTTATGAAATCTGCGGAAATGTCTTCCCAGAGCGCGTCCGGCACCGGCAGGGGTTGTAACTCTCCTTTTGGTGGCTGATTGGTCGATTTTGCCTGAGCACACCGGGTGCAACCCTTTACATATTCTTCGACACTTTTCCTCATCCCCAGCCAGCTATAGAACCGGGTCAGCAACTCCAACATGCGATGGACCCCGGAGTGCCCGGAAACGGCATGGTCGTGATAGAGGGTGGTAATCTGCACGCAGAGATCAGGCGGCACATAGATCTGATCATTTCTTTTGAGCACCCGATCCCTGATCTCATACCCCTGAGCCATCAACTTCTTGAGAGTGGCTTCGGGGAGCCGCATGGTCCTGTGGGAGATCTCGTCGGTTAGCTTGTTGCTGGGGGTTGTTACCTCGGTAATCTCGTCTTCTTCACCCATCTGCCATACTTGTTCCGGGGGGATGACTAACACTCCTTTATTGTCCTGCTCTCCCTCTACTGTTAAATCCGACCTTCAAGAGAGCGCATCTGCCTTCGTCATTAGGGCGCCGGCCTTGTGACATCATTTGAAGTTGAACCGGGAGAGATATTGGGCCCATCAGGCTTGCTGTCTGTTAAGATCTTGTCATGTCATGAACCACATCAGATTCTGATGGTCATTCCAGATCTCGAACTCATGGGTGGTGCCTTCTAAGTAGTGTCTCCAGGTCTCAAGCGCGGAGATGATGCTCAACATCTCTTTATCGGCGATTGGGTAATTCCTTTGTTCTGGGGTCATGGAATGGGATGAGAAAGCCACCGGATGCCATTGATCCTCCTTTTGGATAGAGAGAACGGCCCCTACCGCACTGTTGCTCGCATCGCTCTCTAGGCGATATTGGCAGTCGTTGTCTGGATAGGCGAGCACTGGTGCTGTAGTGAAATGCCCCTTTAGCTGTTCGAACGCCCTCTTGCATTCTGGGGTCCATTCGAAGCTGACGTCTTTCTTTGTGAGGTCGTGTAGGGGCCGGGCTATCTTTGCGTAATCCTTAATGAACCGGCAGTAGAAATTAGCAAGGCCGAGGAAAGCGCAGGTTTGTCGGAGTGTGGTTGGAGTAGGCCATTCCACCACCGCTTTTACCTTTCCTTGGTCCATGGCGATCCCAGATGGGCTAATGATCATCCCGAGGAACTCTACCGTCGTCACTGAGAAAACGCATTTCTCCGGTTTTACAAAGAGGTCGTTCCTTTCTAGCCTTTCCAACACCTCCCTCACCGTCTGCTCATGTGACACTCGGTCTGTATCTTCCGAGAAGATCAGTAGATTGTCAATATAAATGACCACGTTTGGCATGTCCGAGAATAGGTCATTCATCATTGTCTGGAACGTGGCAGGGGAGTTACAGAGACCGAAGAACATTACTGTGGGTTCATAAGCCCCTTTGTGGCAAACAAAAGCTGCCTTCCATTCATCTCCTTCTTTAATCCTTATGTTATTATAGCCCCATCGGAGATCCATCTTCGTGAAGAGTCGGGCTCCCTTTAGGCGATCAACGAGTTGGGAGATGAGCGGGAGTGGGTAGTTATTGTGGATGGTGTGTTCGTTTAGATAGCAGTAATCCTGCACCATCCTTTTTCGACCATCCTTCTTCGGGACAAAGAATACCAGGGACATTTGTTCGGACTTTGAAGGGTGGATGTACCCTTTCCATAATTGATCTTCCACGAACTCGTTGACTTCCTTTTGCTCCTGCGGGCTTAGGGGGATGATCCTTCCCTTCTTGGGTCGAAAGGTCTCCTTTAGGTCGATGGCATGATCCCAGGGTTTGCGAAGGGGCATCCACTCTGATTTCTTTTGGGAGAATACCTTTTGATACCGATGGTACTGTTGTGGTACAAGTGAGAGAGGGTACTCCCCATCTTTACGGGATTGGGTCTCCTTTTCCCTGCTCCTCTGTTCGGCATGAGAGGCCTCTCCTACTTCCTGTTGATGGATGGCCCTGGCGGTCTTCTCGTAATTGCATGTTTCCGGGCAGTTGGCGAACTGGATTTGACCGGTCTTCCAATTGATTCGGGGGTTGTGCGTTTTTAGCCACGGATATCCTAGAATGAGGTCATTACTGCCGATATTTGATATGTACACTCAGAGCAGCTCTTTATGTCTGTTAATATCGCAGTAGACTTCCACTTCTTTCGTAATCCGTTCCCTGGCGTTCTCCGAGCCATCTGCATTGTGCACAACAATTGTTCTGCAGGCCATTAAAGTTGGAATCTGATGCTTCCGTATGAAGTCCTGGCTAATGATTGTTAGATTCGCCCCACTATCAATTAGGGCCTCTGCATTCGTATATTTGCGGGAGGGCGAGGGTTTTATCTGTGCGATCAACTTTATTTCTTTCCCTTTGTATATCACCCTCGTATACATTTTCGGGATTTCTGGGGTTTGCTTGGCAGATACAGGGGAATCAAGCACAGGTTTAGTATCTCAGTCCCTGCTGGGCTCGCTAGGAGACCCTCCTAGACCGGCTACGTTAGATACTAAAGCGGTTAGCATGGTTACGAGTTTAGTTAGTTCTGCCAAGAAAAGAGTATTGTTTGCCTGTGAGACACCCAGATCGTCTCCTAGGCTCTGCCTTTTCCCTTTTGCTCCTTTTCGGCATTGGGAAAATCCTGTTCTTCTACCGGGGTGACCCTTGCTTCATCGGGCGCCAATGTGATCCTTTGAGCCGTTCTCTTTTGGCAGTTTAAGCGGTGGCCCTCTTCGTGGAAATGACATTCCGGGCACTGGTTCTTTGGCTTTTTGCAATTTCGGGCCATATGCCCTGTTCCTTTACAGTTAAAACACTTCCCAGGACTTCCCTTTATGGCGAAGATCTCTTCTTCGTCCATCTCTTCGAAGTGATCTACCTCCATTCGGTCCCTGCGGGATTGATACTGCTGTGGACGACCCCGTATGAATGTCAGGGCCTCCATTGCGCATCCCACATCGCGGATATTCTGTAGGTAGGCGGTGGGGGTAGACTTGCACGCACCTTCCTTGAATATCTGGAGGATGATGTGGCGGGCAGTGTTTTGTTTGAGAAGGCGGATGGCATGGCTATCATCGATCTCAGCCATCTGATAGAGTGCTTCCCACCGGACTAGAAAGTCATTGGTCTGGAGGGTCCCTTGTCGGAGCTGTTCTAACTGGGCAATGGCCCAATCCTTCTGATTTACCGAGCAAAAGAGACTTTCCATTTCCTGGACCAGCTTGTCCAACATGTAGCTTTGTCCGCAGCGAAGTCGCGTCTGGGCAAAGGGTCCGGCCTTCAGTCCTTTCAACCAGGAAAGTACTGCGGTTACTGCCTCATAACTCTTTGGAAGGATCGTCGATCAGTTGGTGTGGAGCCATGCCTTAATCTTGGCCCACCATTCTTTGAACTTGGCGACCAATCCTTCATAATCTCCGGGGTCGGCAAATACCTCTACCTTTCGGGCGGCCTTCCCTCCGGCGGCGGCGGCGCTGTTGAGGTTACTCACGGTTTGTTCTAATGCGGCGACATCCTTCAGTAGGGCCGTGGTCTTCTTCTGTTCTTCGATGCACCCGTTGTAGAGTTGCTGGTTTTGTTTCATTAGCGTAGCAAACTCTGTGGCAACAGCTGCAATCTTGTCCTCCCACGTGAGGTTCGGGTCGGCGAGGATTTGGAGAGTGGATGCCAACATAGTGGCGGGCTATATACATCTTCGGGATCTGAATTCTTTTTCCGTCTCTGATCACCTGAAACAACTCGAGCCGGAGCTGTCAAGCCTAGGGCTAGTAGTGGCGAATGCCGGTAAGCGATGGTGGGAATTGTTACGCGTCTTCAAGGGGAGCCTTGCTGTTATCGGTCCAAAGGTCGTACAATATGAACGGGGGAGACAATGGGCATTTATACGGCAGCCTAGTCGATTGCCTCCAAGACCCTAGTGGTGCAGCGGCATTGTGGGTCTAGGTCGAGTAGCTGTAGTAGCCACTACCCATCAATGATAAGCTGGGGTCTTGAGGGATAGCGGCTAGGGTTTATATACTGTTACAGTGTTTGTAGGTGTTTGTACACTATTACTACATATGGTCGTCGAGGACCGGCTTAGTTACCGTATATGGTCTGTGGAGTCTGTGGGTCTCTGTGGGTCAAAGGAATGTCTTGGTCCGTGCGAGCGGGGCTATGCTGTAGGCAGTGCGGGGCAGTGCGCGGCTATGCGGGGCTGTACGGCGTAGGGCGTAGACTGTGGTGCGGGCGAATGGCTATTGGCTGTGAGTCCGTATGAGTCATGCCGGTGTCTGTGCGCGAGTGTCGCTATAGGCCGAGGTACGAGGGCGGTGTGATGGCGAGCGATTGCGTAACGGTGGCGCGGTATGGCGTGATGCGGGACTGCGGAGCAGGACCGGGGAATGCGGAGTGCCAAAGGCGATGTCAGGGCGAAGGGTTGCGAAGCGGTGACATACCGTGAGCGAATCCGAAGGGCGAGAGCCATTGGTTGAGCCTATCCGTGGGGTGCGAGCCGTGTAGCGATGAGCGGGTGCATATGCATGCGCCAGGCGACTGTAAGGAGTCCGGGGTCTCTATATCTCAAGGGGCGGCGTTATCTACAAGTGCTGTGGTCTACCGTCAGGGGCCGTGCCCGTATCGGGGCACGAGGACTGTGCCGTGTGGCTATGCAAGCATCTAGATCGTATCTCGTGTGGGTCATGTGACTGGTGCGGGGCTGTGCCGCGAGGCATCGCTGATAGATTAGATATCGTCAGGTGACCGTGAGACTGCAGGTCACGTGCAGGGAGCCGTAGTATGAATGGAGGCGAGTGGCGACTGATAGGGTGACGAGGGGCGAGGAGCACTATATCGTAGGGCATCAGGGAGTGCTGGAGTGCGTAGTGAGGGAGTGCGAGCGACTGTGCTTAAGGGCCAAAGAAAAGGAAAAAGAGTAACGCGGGCCCGTGCGTAGCATCGAGTGCGGCGTGATCGTAACATCACCCAGGTTCTTCTTCTGTATTCTTTGATTATGGCTGGGTGCCTGGTTGCCTTATATGGAGTGGATCTAATCGGCGGTATCTGTGGTCGGCTGATCGGTCTCAGCTGCTTCTGTTTGTCCTCCTTCCGTCGGAGTCGTGTAAACAGTTGTCCTATATTGAGTCACTCGGGGTTTTAGGAGAGAAAAGGCTTTATTCGATAACTACCAGCCGTAATTCTGTTGCGGCTGTTCTTCTTCAGCATGAATGGCCTGTCTCTCGTATCCGAAAGTGAAGGAGTAGGCTCCTTCGCGAATAGCTACTTGAAACTGAAGAGGGGTAAGTTCTCGTGCAACGAGAGAAAGAAGGCAAAGCAAAAAGTAAGTAAAAAGGATAGCAAAGAAGATGATAAGAAAGGTTACGGTGATCAGCAGGAGCTGGAAGATCATTCAGAAAAAGGCGAGGAAAATACCTAGGAAAAGATGTAGGTAGGCGAAAAGGGTGGTTAAGGGGGAGGTAGTAGCAGGGGCTACTATGATTCTACTGAAAAGGAAAAGGGCGGGCGCAAAGATGCGTGAGGGCGTAGGCATCCCGGTCCATTATCCAGACGGACGAGTGTGGTGGTGGCGGTGCGGTGGGCAGCTCGGGCTGCGGCGATTCTCTCGCGGCATGCGAGGCGGGCTTCTTCAACGAGATACCGGGCACGGTTCTCTTGCCAACGACGGTACTCTTCATCGAGGCGGCAGCGGGTCTCAGGTGAGGTTGGGTCGTGATACGGACCCTCTAAATCATTCGGGTCGACGGATTCGGGCAGGGTCAACTTACGCTTAGGAGAGGGGGCAGGGGACAGCAGTAATACTAGATCCTCCTCCTCTTCCTTCTTTACTTCTCGATATTCCCCTACTAACCTCCTTTCTCTCTGAGCGGTGGTGGAGGCAGGGTCGAAGACTTGGGCGAATAGACAGGGGTGCTCCTCTATAAAGAGGCAGGCACTGGCGGCGAGGGCAGCGACATCGACTGCGTACTCAGGATGCGGGACAGAGATCTGGGCTGGGTTCACTGGGGCAGAGGGCTGTCAGTAATGACGGCCAGCGACTCTGCAGAGCTCACTACTGGTGACGGCTTCGGGGCGGCGGCGGCAAAGTAAGGCGATTCGAGTTATAATGAAACAACCCTTAGGCGGGGCTGCTAGTGAGCTGTGCGACAGCAGAGAGTGGGGGCGAGTGACTAGAGCTAGTGGGAACCCAGGCGTCGACTGAGGACTAAGGGGAAAACCCAAGATAACTCGAATAAGGATCTTGGGGCTACATTGGCAGCCTATTTATAGGGTACAGGGTATTTGTACGTATTGTGTTTGTAATACTAGTTATGGATACTTCAGGGTAGACGTGGGAACAAGGGGATTACGCTACTGGCCGTGGGTGAGTCATGGGGAGTCGTTGCACAGGTTTGCGCAGCCTGGGCACTGATGGCGCGAGATGGCACAATAGTGGTGTCATATGGTGTGATGATGATGTGATGGGCTGTGCAAGAAGGGGCTGGACTGCTTTACTAAGGTAAACACAGCTTTGCGCTGCCATTGTGTGGCGTGTGAATGCTGTTAGTAAGTTAGGCCTAGTCGATCGTTTAGCACAGGGAATAGGGGTTGAAAATAGGGGTAAAGACAGGGGTGCGAGTGGGGTTGTAACATGGACCAGGTCAGTTTTCACCTTGCACTTCCATACTTAGTATCTCGGCCTGCCCTCACTTACTTTAGGCTCCACTTGAATCCTGTTTGTAGTAGTATATAAGACCGCCTGTAAATTATCGGAGCCCCAATCAATTCTTCTTGGGTCTTCCCTCACAAGGCACCCGCATACTAGGAGATTGACTCACTTTCCTGTTTCACTTCACTTCGCTACACACCTCCTAGTGCCTTGCATCTGAGGTTGTTTCATTAAGAATTGATTCTCCTCTTCGCCACTGTCGCTCTTTGACCACCC
>JBBPTI010000028.1:5602-33632 GCA_038093995.1 Tylopilus aff. callainus | reverse complement strand
GTCGTCTGCTTTTGTTGGATCGACCACCCATGAAATGCCGAACATCTAGATCTTCAAGTTTATCTAACCGTTCGCGATGAGAGGTAGCCTTTCCTGTCCCTAGTGTGGAGGAAGACTGCAACTCTAAAGTTGGTATCGACGCTTGAGTCTGACTGTACGAGTGAGTGGATGAATAAGGTGTACGAAACTATCCGTACGCTAGCTTTTCGAAGATCAACTGCCTCTCCTCTTGTCCAAGTTTTTTGTCCTTCAGAGAGATACATTAACGGAGCACACTAAAAAACGAGCCGCTTCTCACAATATACTTTTCTAGCCTCCTCTTCTTCTTGGCTGACACTTTGCTCTCTGCTTGTGCTGTAAGCTGCGCGAATGAGCGATATATTGCGTGATCGTAACCGCAACACACATCTTGGACGAGTCTCTCCTTCCTCTCCTTTTCTTTTTGTTCACGGGATTTTACACTGAGGATTTCTGCATTGGGGTTTGGTGTCTCTGCTGGGGTAGGTGCACGCTTGAGCCGCTTCCCATTCTTGAGTGATCCCGGACGTGACTGGCGTGCCCTAGCGTTATACTTCTCTCGTACTTGTCTCATCCTGATCAGAGTTTAGTACTTCGAGTCAGTGGTGTAGACGAGATTAGCCAATCACAAGCATTACATAAGAGAGTTCAGGATTGATATTGACGTAGCTAGCCGTTGTACCAGCGGCTGAAGCGCTTCTGCATTACAGGAGCTCGAAGGTGAGTAGGGCATGGGTATACGGATAATAATAACTATAAGGTAGTAATGTAGACAACGAGTCGGTGTCAGTGACATTATGCCGGTGACACCATGAACTTGAAACCACCTGGGTTCTACCCGCGCGTCCAGCGCATCAAGATGAAGAAACAACGAAAGCATTGTAATTGTATGAAGGTGGTGATGGATTGAAATGGAAGTCCTGGGGTTGAAGGTCAATGACAGTTTGACCGTTCCTATGTAGCACGGCTTTCATATATCCGCCAGCATTAATGGGAAATGAGAGCTTTGTCACTCCGGTTGCGACATTGAATGTCTGTGAATCAGTGGATGATGTGGAAAGTGTCACGGTTGCAGGAGAAGTTGCGAAAACAACCGCCCAAATTCTGTCTGCTGTCTGCAGTGATCGAGAAAGGCTCAGATCGCGTGGCAAGATTATTGGAGAAAGGACTCACAATTTGATAATTGGCAGGCCGACCAACTGGATCTGGTGCGGTAGCGAGGGCTGGGTGTGGACGAGACCACATAATGATCTGGTCTTTTGAGATGGCTGGATACGTCCCGGTCTTGAATGCGGTCGCGTAGTATAATGTCATGCTGAGCCAGCCTTGTAAACGTATGTCAGTGCCGGAACACGAATTAGAGAACGGAGTAAGGCCCACCAGTATGATTAAACCCATCCACCCAAGCCTGACTATTTGGTTGTGCACCTTCAATAGGACCGAGGTAATGAGATTCCCCAAAATCGTTCCAAGAGACAGCCTGAACAAAATCGATGTTATCACGAATTCCGATCAGAGATTCCCAGCGCTTCGCATATAGATGGTCGTCACTCAGGTATATCCACTGCAAATAAACAAGGGTTAGAACCGATCTGTCGCTGGTAATAGATACCTCACGTTTTTATTGTAGGTTTGCGGGCTATAGTGCGTGAAGAACCAGGGAGCGATCGCAGCCATGTATGATCCACCCATTGACTGTAACACGTTGATGTACTCCTCATCTGTTGTCGTAGCCCCAACATAAGTTGCGAGGGAACCAAGCGCAGAACTTCCAAGGTTTGGTACCAAACTTGCTGTGACTTGTATGGGCCATCCAGAGTTCCACTGAAACCCAAAAAAAGTAGCCTGTGATGTGCTAGAGTGACAGACAGCTCATTCCTTACGTTAAACATTCCATTGATCACATCCTTGAAACTCTGGAAAGCCGACGTGTCCACGAAAAAGGAGGGAACAAAGTAAACAGAATTTTTACCCGACAGCGGCTGCAGAAATTGCGTCAACCATCCCGATTGAACTGAACTTTGACCAAATCGACAAGACTCTCCGGAGAAAGTCGAGACGAAGACGCGACCATTGTAGATCAATTGATTAGGATGCGAGGCGTAGGTCGTGATATAATTTCGGAGGAACGCAGCGTCACTGGCACTGTTACAGGAGAGCGATCTAGTGGTGGACGTGAGGACGGCGCCACAGTGAACGACGGGCAACGTACGTCATATCGAACGACAAGAAGAGCTTGAAACCCGTCCCGGATTGTAATGCAGCCTGGAACCTGATCGCACATCAGAAAGGGTGAATAATATATCATGGGCACTGACGCATGAGCGACCTGCTGAGGCTGCCAGGGATCGCGTCCCACGTTGAGTGCGAAACCATCAATGCCACTTTGGTGGGCAAGGAGAATATCCGACAGCCAGTTTTGCAGAGTGTAGGGATAAGCGTTCCCTACCATAAAGTGGGCCACGACGTATTTGGTCGGGTCCCTCTTGCTGATCGGGCCAGATCTACCGAGATCAGCCATGAGAAACAAGGCTACAAGCACAAACGCAAAAAGCATAACAAGCAAGCGACAGGTGAAACGAGTGACGGTTTTGCGCGTCGAGCAGCAAAACGACGGTGGGTTGCCCTCCAGAGTCGGTCCATTGTCTTATAGTTCTCAGCCTAGAAACCAATGGTACTTTATTAATCACGTGGAGACAATGTCACTCGATAACACGATTTCATCTCCGCTCTGGTGAATGCTAAGCGCTGAGATGCTCGTCTAGTCGTGCGCTTACACTAGTCTATGTAACATCTGCCTAGGCTTTTGACTCTGCCGCAGGTCCACTCACATCACTCTGGCATCACTTGAACACGCTATTCGCCAAGAAACAAAATGTACTTACAACAGTAGTGCTTTGGACTTTTTCATCGCTCGTCGCACTGGTGGTCTCACCTATCTCAACAGGTACGGCTGGAGTTGCGTTTGGCTCAGACTCCGCTATCGTCGTAGGGTCGGCTGGTGACTGTTCCTGAGGATGAACATTCGTAGCCGAATTCTCGACAGTCGTCATCTCCGCCTTGGCTACCGCCTCTTCCCGTTCTTGGGCGTCTTTTGGAGAATCGGCCTCCTAATAAAATGAAGAGCATGCGGGCCAAGTGTGACATCGAGACTCACGAATGCCTTTGCCATCGATTCCTTGACCTCCTGATCAGAGACCTCTGTGCCCTCATCATCGGCAATGGGCCGAATACCTCCTTCGCTGTGAGATTTAGTCGGTTCCTACAGACGCGGAAGCCACGTCACCACGAGCAACTCTATGAATGAATCATTATGGATACCACGTACAACATGCTCGTCTCCATGCCCATCCTATAAATGACGGTTAGGTCGATACACAGACAGGCACGTCGGAGTTGTCACGTACACGGTGGCTTTTATGTCCATGGTCCGCGTGTCCATGAGAGCCCCCACGCGCCGATGGAGACACAAGGTACAAGAACTACATGACAGGTGTTTTTAGATAAAGAACACGCGCATCCACTGCATGTAATATACTTACCAGAGGACCGAACACCAGAGCAGATCCAATCTGTGAAGCAGAAATACATCGAGGAATTTCGTCTGTGTACGTCGGGGTAGAAACGCACTATCCATAGTCTGTCGCTCGGGGTGCTCCCGTGACTAGCAGAGCTCATCATGCGCCGAGAGAGTGCGGCGCGGGGTGAGCGGGCTGCTGCACTCAATTCGACCCTCGTAAAAGAACGCAAGGAGGATGAGAAGAGACGATGCGCGGTTCTAGACATGCCCGACCACAAACTGGAGTGAGACGAAAAGATAAATAACTTGGAGTCAACCGTGCGAGGTCTACCACAAATTTCGACTTGGACTTATAACACCGTTTGCGCCCGTATGCGGTGTGAAAACCTGAGCGGAAGTAACCGGAAAGCGATGACTCCATGTGCACAAGCTTACAGTCCGTAGGCTACAATCGTTCGACGTGTCCATCACTTTCACTATGGTACCAGTACGTCTCGCTTGTCGATAGACGCGTCCTCCCCATGCCTCAACGCGACAACACTCAACGAATATACGGGTGATCAGTTCGGGTTCGACTAAAAACCAGGGAGAATCGTTAGAGCTCGTGTCAATCGGGTGCTCATGGATAGCGACACTACCTCATGAATCATGTTCGAGCCTTCATTTCGAATTCTCCATCGCTGTCGTCGGTTGGGTCAGGATTACTGACGACCATGACCCGCCTTCTGGAAGTGCGCTGGATACTCGCCTCTTCATGCTGATATAGTTGATACTGTCCCCAAACACAGGTCACTCTGGTTGGAGCCTTTTACATGACACTACTCTTACCTTGGGTAGTGTCTGCCAATGGTATCGTACCTGTATTTCCTGCAAATGTGTTCGCCCTCTCAATTGCCTTTGGTCGTTTCTGAATGTGTAATCCATCCTTTGCCACTCTGTCTCTGCTCGTGTCGACCATGATCTCGGAAGCACGACGTACTGGACGTCGCTGTGAGTACGTCTCTTTCCCGTTTTTTCCCATATCCTGCGTAGCGTCACGAATTCCATTGCCAGAGTAACGAACCTGCGAAGCAGTTCCTGGATTAGAACATCACAATTGAGCCACGGACCTTTAAAAACACAATACGTCGAATCCTTACCAGTATTGACATCGTCCGCTTTGTGGTTGCACCAACCACGAGGACAATCGTTGCTCGTGCAGCACCGGGGCTTATTTATGTACAGCTGGTAAATAATCACCGTCCATCATGGCACAGCAAACAGGTCTGTACCCTCGTTGACCGGCAGTGAATCCCTGGTGCATTCCTGCTTGCCTGGATTAATCTACTTGACTTAATCTCCATGCAACGTAAGTCAAACGTTACACTTTTCGGTGACACGACTAGTCCCGGAGGGTAGGCTGGGCGAAAAAGTGCACCTCTCAAAAAATAATTTGTCCGGACACGAGGGATCCGCGCATAAAAGATACTATCCGCATACATTCCTTCAGGAGTGAAAACCAGCGTCCTTCTCAATCTCCATAGATACTGGACTCATAGTCCTCTCTTATAATTTTGAATCCCCCATCCTTGGCCCCACTTTCTATAGTCATCCAAAGAAAATTTAACCACATCAGAGTATCGCTTCCCAACTGTTCTTTCTCCTCTCCTGTCCATGCTATCGAACCGGCCGTGATCATATAGTGACCACCAAGTCTTGACCCAACTTCTGAAGTGTCAGATAAGTGCGATTTGTCCTTGGACGGGCATGTGGATTAGAACGTAAAATGTCACCACAGCGTCGAATGGGACGTTGCTCAGGACAGAGTCTTATGGTGCCTCTTCCTCAGCAGCCCCAGCTGGGTAACGGGCATGGCGATATCTGCTCTGAAGGATTAGTCGCTAGGAATGAGCTCTTTTGCTTGTCTGACCTGCGTGCACTGATGCCAGCCCCAATGACGTGGTATTCTACATGTACCAAGCATCTATGCTGCAGGCATGCCGCATTCCGCATCCGCATCCTAGGTCGAGTACGTGTGCACCCCTAGCATGGAAAGAGGCACCAGCCAATTTACTCATCGGGTGTGATGGATTGGGGTGCCATCATCCTCGCGATGTGAGTACCATGGCGTCGCAGCCGGTGCGGACAATGTCTTTGGGTTCAATTGCTTGCTGACACGGGATGAGCGGTAATGAACCGTGGTGTTTCCGCGGAGGGTTGGTGTTTCCGCACGAGGACGAAACATACGTCTTATCGGTGCAGAGCTATTGGGTGCCTGATTTTTTGGCAACTTCCGTGGCCATTGCGAGCACATTATGATCTGATCGGTGCATTTGCAGCACAGATATCTGGGAGGGAGAGAACATCGTGGTGTTACATGTGTCCGGCAACCAGTGGGTCCTGGGACAAGGGCAGAGGGGGGATCTATGTCAAGACGTGATGTCCGGTAGCTGCACCAACTTGTTAACCCAAGTTCCGACATGCGTTTCATTCACCATGTCCTCCAAGGAAAGAATTTAAAAGCCCGCCTAGCTCAATCGGTCAGAGCGTCAGACTTTTAGGCTGGGTGTAATCCCTGCGGTGATCTGAAGGCTGCGAGTTCGACCCTCGCGGTGGGCTATTGATTTTTCTTCAAATTTTTTGACGTTCTCGGATCTTCCATGATTGCATATAAGATACATTTCGTTGGGCAGTGGTAGTCTAAGCATGTCGTACAGTTATTACGATCATGAAACAACATACAGACGAAGCAGAAATGGGACTTAGAACAGGAGGTGGACCACCTTAAATGTACATGCAAGCATGCACGCAACGATGTGCCTGCGTTGTGAGGGGAAAAGGTGTATAGTCTGGCTGAATGTGTGTCGGTCTTCCTCATACTACGGATGTTCAAGGGGAATCTAGAGGCAGTATCCCAAGAAATGACCAACTAAGCAATTGCACGGATAAATAAGCAGTTGATTGGCCGGGTTGTAACAGTCTCCCGAGAGCTGGCTCCTAAGTTACGACCTGCGCAATAATGCCATTGCCAGCCATGGTCACATGATTTATGTAGGCTTATAGTATATCGTGGTGAGATACTAAACACGCGTAAGTGACGTGCTGTTCGTAAAGCTCGTATAAATACCTTCCGCCGATAACGCGTCGTGTTTCCGACAGCGAGTACACCATTACGAATCGCACTTGTACTCAGATGATGAAGCACGACATGAGACGGCACGGGCAACACACTTGCATCATCTGATAGTCCGGGACCATCTAGCCCGAGACGAGTGTGCGCCGGTAAGGAACTTGCAAGGTGGGTTACGTCCGTCCCGCTCGCAGTGGTGATTGGGATGGGAGGGTGCCCATCTTCCCCGGTTTTGTCCTCCCTATAGATGTCCCGTGCAAGCGTACTAGTCATTCCGAGTAGCGATCGACCCTGCTTCCGCCAGTGCTCACGTTCTCGCTCTCTTTCTCGCTCCTTCTCCCGCTCCCGATCGCGGCCCCTGGACGGTGGGAGTTGGCCGACTTTAGTATTCAGAATGAGTTTGTCCAAGTGTCTAGGAAGGACTGGAGCTGGCGGAATATTTGGCGTAGGGACTTGCTGGTGCTTGGCATATCCTGATTGATCATATTCTGCGGCAGCCGTGTAAGCAAGGTAAGCTTCTTCCTCACGGGCAGCAGCGACAAGTTCAGCTGGGATTTCATCTGTCCACTTGGACGATGATCCCGTAGGATCTGAAGAGGAAGGGACATCGATCGTAGAACCTTGAGTGGAGGTCGTAGTTGACCAGAACGAATGGACTGGATGAGTGAGTTGCTTTGGGGGAACGACAGAGGCAGACACGCAATGAGGCGGCGTCGAACCAGATATTGGCACTGCAATGTAGTTTGCCAAGCTCCCCTCGTCATCTACGGCTGTCGGAAGGTCATCGGCGAGGCGCCATTGTTCATCGACGATGAAACGGATATGATGTGTCCCAGGCATGAGGGAGACCCAAGTGGACCACGATGTATCCGCAGGAGGGTCACTACGATACAAGTCAGACGGATAAGCAGATCGATCAAGATAGGCGTACTCTGATTCCATTGGTCGACGACCCTTCCAATTATTGTCACCCGCACGGGCAAGGATAACGGATTTCCCACCTCCGTGCCAGGTTATTTTAACATTCACAGGTTCCTTGGACTCATCCGAGGGACGACTGGGGGTTGATTGCCCAACCTCGGCTAGACTGGTGGACGTGGCAGCCGCAAGTTCCTCTTCGGCCTTCTGTAGTGCGAGGGGGATTGTCGAGTGGACTATCTCCTGGATGAACTCTGGTCGATCAGGACACGCGGATACTTCAATCTGGCTCTCTGCATACAGCTCTTGCATGCGAGGTTGTACGGCAGCCTGGCCGCGTGACGCGAACGAATGGGTTGAATTGTATTGGAGAGGAGCGCCTCGGAAAAAAGGACTGCCGCGGTTACGGAGATGGTGCTGATAATGAGGAACCGGAATGTGAGTGGACGGTGGCTGCTCGAGGAGTAAGTCCGACGAGAAATTCGAAGTATCGGCTTCCCGTGCAAGATTCACTTTTACATTTGGTTGCCTTCCACGAGGAGAAGTGCCCGTATTGGAGGCATTGTTCATGGTACCATTGTTAGAAACTGGAATCGGAATCGGGATTGGGGAAGTAGTCCTTGGTGGCCGACGGTAGGATGATAAGGGTGATGAGTTCGCGGAATTTTGATGGGAATGAGCAGGAGTCAGAGAGAGATGAGCGAGATCTGGCAGTTCTAGAGATTTTTTCTTTGTGCGTAGGGAATGGTGGGGCTGATTGGGACCCGGAGAGGGCGAATGGGAAGGCTGTCTTTGACTCGGTAAATCGACTTGCCTGGCCGGAACTGGTGACGGGCGATGGTTCGTGTTCGAGGTTGTGTTGCCCATCGTGTGCGTCCTCGAAGGTTCGTCTCCGCCGCACCTCTTCGTCGCCCGTAGTCAACTCGATGGACGTAAAAGAAGGGGATTTAGTCCAACGCTTACCCTCCCCTGATAACCTAATACAGCCAAATTATTGCTATTATATTACGTAATTGTATCAAACCCTTATCATCTACTTTGACTTATCTGCAGCCTCCGTCGTGGCAAAAGATGGTCCGTTTGAGTGAGCGAGGAGCCAAACACAATATTCGCGTTTCAACACCAACACTCGGAGCCAATCTTCCCAACAGTCATCATGGCCGACAATGTGCCAGGGATCTTCACCAGCGATAGTACGCTTGAAAAACAAAGTTCGAGCCCTGCAAACGACACGGAATCCAACACGGGACTTCTAACTCCCGAGCGCAGAGACGGCTTTTACGGCTACAACGACGAAAAGAGTCTTCAGCAAGTAAGTTGTTGCTCGTGATGTCCGATCAGTGCTATAGAGTGCATCTAGATCGAAGAGAAGAAATTAGCCCACCGTCGCGCATCTGATGTCTCTACCGCCATCCTTGATGGCGCGTCATCACTAACCTTCGGACTCTCCGCGATCCGCGAGTCCCTGAAAGCCAGTGAACTACAAGGCAGCACATCTCCTCTTACTGAAGACGAAGACAAAACCCGAGCCGAACCACAGGTGCAATGTGCGGATCTTTTCTTGTATGGATCCGAAGACGAACCAACTGAGGTGTAATACTGTAGTGCAACCCTCCGTCACCCCCGAGATGGCACGAGCATTTAAGCAGTTTCGACGTTGCCTCGAGCTACGTGACAAATATGTATCCAGATCTCTTCAGAGGCTCGGAGATAACCCTAAGGACCATGACAGTCACTTTAATGGATTAGCAGACGGCTTTGCGGGCGTATCTTGTGTACAGCCCAATGTCGACTTCGCAAAAGCTAGGACCGCTAAGAGCCCATACAAACCCTGGAAAATATACCCTAGACCACCACCTCCACATTGGCACTTTACCGCAAAGCACGACGCTCCAGCCGCCGACAGCCGCTGCGTTATAGAAATCGAGGAATTCGACTTTTCAACCTGCCAAATTCCGGATTCGCATCCATGGGAATTCAAGGTTGATGACAGGGGCGTATATCAAGTGTATTCTACTGCGGCAGGTACGCATGGAGATACCAACGTTCGATATTAATGCAGTTAACAATACAATACATCACGGGCTTTAGATGAGCAACCGATTTTTGATATTCCATCCATTAGGGAATACTTCATCGATCTTGACAATGTCCTTGAGGTCATATCCGACGGTCCAGCCAAAAGCATAGCGTACCGGAGACTTAAATATTTGGCAAGCAAATTTGAAATGTATAGTTTGCTGAATGAATCCCAGGAATTAGCGGCTATGAAGGTAGGCGAATGTCATTTACAGTCAGTCCGATACTTATTTTCCGGTCTTTAGAGTGTCCCTCACAGGTTCGAATGGGTTCTTAACTTACTTGGTATCTTTGATGACGGTCCCACTCAGGGATTTCTACAACGTGCGTAAAGTGGATACTCATGTACACCTGGCTAGTTGTATGAACCAGAAACATCTGTTACGGTTCATCAAAGCAAAGATGAAGCGCAGTCCCCATGTATGTCTCTTTTGCACCTATTGGACCGCGGCCCTAACGTCGCTGTCCGTCAGGATATAGTCATATTTCGTGACGGGGCCGAGTTGACGCTCGAGCAAGTTTTTCAATCCCTCAAATTGAGTGCTTATGATCTATCAATCGACACGCTCGATATGCACGCTCATCAGGACTCATTCCACCGGTTTGATAAGTTCAACCTCAAATACAACCCTATCGGAGAATCTAGACTGCGGGAGATATTTCTCAAGATAGACAATCGTATTGACGGACGCTACTTTGCTGAACTTACTCGAGGTGGCATCTTTTTCCTCGTTTCATGGGAGGTTCGGACCGTTCATCATTTTGCAGAGGTGATTGCCGACCTAGAACAAAGCAAATATCAGGTACGCACGCTAATGGTACACCATCCCTTTAAATTTAGCACTTCATAGAACTGTGAATGGAGGGTAAGCATATATGGCAGGTCGGTAGATGAATGGGATAAGTTAGCCAAATGGGTCATCGACAACAAGTTATTCTCACATAATGTTCGCTGGCTCATCCAAGTACCACGGCTGTACCATGTCTACAAAGAAAATGGCGTGGTTAGAACCTTCGAGGACGTTGTGATCAGTGGGTTCGCGGCCTCATAGTTCACCCACAGGGCTTGAATTTCGTCTAGACGTATTCCGTCCATTATTCGAGGTCACTAAAGATCCAACATTACATCCAGAACTCCACGTTTTCCTGCAGCGCGTTGTTGGCTTTGATAGCGTTGACGATGAGTCGAAGGCAGAACGCCGAATCCATCGCAAGTTCCCTTATCCTCGCCTCTGGGATACCGCACAGAATCCGCCCTTCTCGTACTGGTGCGTTCAGTATGAGCTTTGATCGCGTTCACCTGAGACTCATTTGTGTTAGGATTTATTATATGTATGCCAACATGGCCAGTCTCAACCACTGGCGGCAGGCACGGGGTTTTAGTACGTTGGCACTTTAAACATAACCCCACTTTGACCACTTCGACCACAGACACGTTCGTCCTCCGACCCCATGCAGGGGAAGCAGGCGACACGGACCACCTCACTGCTACTTTCCTTACCTCACATTCCATCTCTCACGGTATACTCCTACGCAAAGTCCCAGCATTGCAATATCTGTTCTATTTGAGGCAGATTGGTCTCGCAATGAGTCCCTTAAGCAACAACGCTTTATTTCTCACATACGAGCGTAACCCACTCCCTGACTTCTTCAAGACCGGATTGAATGTGAGCTTGAGCACTGATGACCCTCTCCAATTTCACTTTACCAAGGTAGGTTCCTCCCTCCCTCTTGCTCGGTTGATTTGAAACTGATGGACGTCGCCATGCGAACAGGAGCCACTACTGGAGGAATACAGTGTAGCTGCACATGTGAGACTCGCACAGCTTTGCATCCATGGTATCTCACGTCACACACGGAGAATAGATATATAAACTTCCCCAAAGCTCGCTTGCCGAACTGGCCCGTAACTCCGTTGTGCAAAGTGGTTTCGAAATGGAAGTCAAACGTCATTGGTTGGGCCAAAAATGGTACCTTACCGGAGCTGCTGGAAATGACATACACAAGGTAAGATAAGAATGTATCGGTAGTACTTTGTTGACCGAAAATGATGTTCCTGTGTTCGTACAGACAAACGTACCAGACATCCGACTTGCCTATCGCCACCAAACTCTGGTTGACGAGTTGGAAATGATCAACTTGTGCTAGCCAGTGAAGTAATCCAAGCCCTGTGCCTTGAGTTTACTATGGTGTGATAACTAAGCCTTGAGTGCTTGAGGACTAAAACCACGTGCTACTTCCTTGGAGTAGTACCACCCCAAAGAGGCATTGGAGCCATTCTTAATATATCAGCTGCGAGATCACAGGTGAACAAACCAGGGTTCAACTGACTACTAATACTGGCAACGATGGCGTTGACAATGTCTCGTATAGGTCCCAACAGCGCTTTATCCAAATAGCCTTGCAGATATCGGCGTTCTGAATTTCGATGGCCAGTTGAACCTGTGACCGCCACCAACCAGCCAACTTGATCGATACGCCGTCAGGCAGGTATAAAACCCCCTTGGTACCTCATCAAAGTTGTAACTACTCTCCTCAGTGAACATTTACCCACTCAGAACACTCTCACACCGTATTTCTTGTCAGACGCACGAAAAAGTGACATGCCTGAAACCTCTCGATCGCCCCGTACTATTGTTCTCTGCTTCGATGGTACCAATGGACAGTACGACACTATGGTGCGTCCTTTTACGAAAACAGATCAGACTGAGTAGCTCAACAGTCATCGAGAATAGAATACCAACGTAGTCAAATTGTTTGGCCTCCTCCGCAAGGACTGTCCAGAGCAGCAAGTAGCCTATTATCAAGTGCGTTTTACTAGCCCTGTCGTTGTGTTTTCTGGAGTCTGATTCTATTGTCATCTAGGCAGGGATCGGCACATATTTTGAGCCTGGAATTGTCTCGCCTCTATGGACCTGGTTAGCATCCCTTTTCGATGAAGCGTTTGCTTGGTAGGTGGACCTAACACCTGTGAAACCTCACGTAAACATGTTACCATAGGTATCTCGACGCACACGTAATGAGTGGCTATCAGTACCTTATGGACAACTATCGTGCCGGGGATAAAATCTGCTTGTTCGGTCAGTAACGCACCTGTTGGATTGAGGTGGCTACTGATTACATATCCAGGTTTTTCCCGTGGTGCCTTTACTGCTCGCGCGTTGGCAGGAATGCTACATAAGGTAAATATTTGGATAGTTGAGAAATGTCATTTGCGATGCCTGACCGATGTCTTCTTCAAGGTTGGACTATTACCAAAGGACAACCTCCAGCAGATCGACTTTGCCTACAAGGCATATAAACGCACTGACAAAGAAGGAATCAAACTTGCTACTGGGTTCAAGGAGACCTTTTCACAGGACGTCAGGGTGGAGTTTGTAGGTGTATGGTAGGCGTCGTCGGAATTGCGAGTGCATTTCTGTTGCTTACTTGTCACCAGGGATACCGTACAAAGTACTGGGGTGCTTATCAACCGCGTGCTACCCTTCACGGACTCCAACTCTGCCATCAGGGTCTTCCGGCAGGCCCTTTCTCTTGATGAAGTACGCCCTATTTGCGACCACTGGTGCAACCTAGCTGACGTTATCGCTCAGCATCGTGTTAGATTCCGACCAAGTTTATACCACTGGCCCACACAAGTTCAGGATTCCGACAGTGTAGACGATTTGAAAAGGACAGCGACTGGGAAATTTCATGCCTTCATGTCAGCCTGGAAGCGATTTTTCAAAGAAAAGAGTCAAAGTGTTCAACCACAACAGACAGTGGCGTCTGGACCTTCTACCGGTGGAGCTCAACAAACCGGCCCCAACGTGGCCGCGGATGGAGTAATGCCCGTGACTCAGTTTGTCGTCGATGAATCGTCCAGAAGCGCGGATGTGCTGGAAGTATGGTTTGCAGGGTGCCACAGCGGTTAGTTCAAATCCCACGAGACCACCCCCGCAGATGACCCACAGTTCCTCAGACGTTGGTGGAGGGAATGTCAAAGATGATGTCAAGGTGTCCCTTGCACAGATCACGTTGCATTGGATGGTGGAACAGGTGATAGAGTCTCGATGTGGAATACTCTTTGATGACGATGAACTCGCACACATCGGCTTCCAAGCACAGCCAGCCGGTCCACGAAAGTCGGAATCCATCTCTGAAACACGGGATGCAGACACCACTGCTGTGCAAGAGTTGCCGAAGCAGGGCACAGACTCGGCCTACCCTGAGCACTCTGATGCCCTAGCGCCACTGTTCGACGGGTTGAAGAGCAGCGTCATGTGGTGGCCACTGGAAATCATTCCTTGCTCCTACGCTTGGCAAGATTGTAACGGCGTGTGGCGTAGTAAATGGAGGTAAGTGCTCAAGACATTACTCCACTGGAGTTGTTTGACGAACTGGAATTGTACCCTAGCATGATGAACTTGGGCAAGGGCCGGTTTATACCTTTCCGAAATCCGAAATTCCACCACACGGTGAAGGAAAGAATGGAGTACGGGCCGCTCAAGTACAAACCACGCGCTATTTACGACCATGATCAAGTTTACGTTTGATCGCAGAATATTTTACTGTGGGTAGGACTCGATGACCCTGCCAGGGTATCATTTATCACCGTTATGATAGAGCACATACTAACTCTTATTCGTACTTGATTGTCTAGTCTCTTGTTTCCGGTTTCTTAATTAATTATTGATGTTGGCAATGATAATTTGCCATCAGCCCCTTTGCCCGGCTTGACCATGTATTCGTATATGCTCCGGGGATCAGAAACCTTTGTGATAAGCACAGCCTCCATAATTTCTATCAAGGCTGTGGGCAGCATAACTTCAAGTCAACCCAAATCTAGAGTCCAACGCACGCCTGGAGTGATATAAGTGGCATGTTGATAGCTATCGTCTATGGGACGTGTTGAACTTTGGGAGTGGAACGTGAAGACCAAGTATATGGTACGCATCACACACCAGGAATTTCTTTATCCTCACATAGGCGTCTTTAGAACTTACGGACAATCAGGACCCATCGCTCCGACAGCGCTATATCACCGAAGCATCTGAACATCTGAACAACAACTACCGTCGCTAGCACCCAAGGTCCTAGTCCCCAGAACGATACACTGTGGATCGACTACCTTGTCTATCCACCTCCTGGTCAACGAACAATGTTCGCAGTGTATCTACCGTCAAAGATCGTAGCGCGACTACCCCTGCACCCTGCACCAGAAATGGTTTATCTACATTCCCCGCAGGTCCCACACCTATGTCCCTGACAACCCCTATGGGGGTTCCCAGACATCTGGAACCTCAAACGCAAAAATTGACATCAGTGTCATCGCCCGCGGGGACTGCCGCGCTTATCCTTTCATTGGTTAATATGCAGTATCGACGGTCGCGTCCTCCTGCAGGGGAGCTCCTGATCTGTTCTTGTAATACTCAAACGGTTATTTAAGGGGAAAACGGGCCTTCACCGAACACGTCCATGTCTCAGAGACCACTACCAGGGGCATTGGACGGAGGACATCCCCGAGTACCAGGGGCACTACTAATCCAGGGCTGGATAAGTTTGGAAACCGCGTGTTTTCTTTCCTGCACTTTATTAGTTTTGATGGCGCATGGTGTGAGCAAGGTTAGCTCTAACACGTACAGATGTCAATCTCACTTTGGCAACCGTACCAGAGCTTTTCATACTTGGACATTGCAAATTTGTATCTCCATTAGAGAGTACTTTGTAGAGCATGACTCTTGCAGCACCAGTCTAGGCGACACTGACATATCCGTCTCCGCACTGAACAGATTGACGGCATCACCGGCCTCTTCTTGACCGCGATGTCACTGTGATCCGGCCGTCTGTACAAAGGCGAACGGAATGATGATCCAGTGCCTGGACACTCCTCCGTTGGGTCGATGGCGTACATCGCAAAGGCGTGTGGCATTGCACCCACACACAGGGCCCCAAATAGTGTGAGTTCGGGGCTGCCAACGGATGATGTGGCAGCGACCAAGGCTCTGGGTTAGTGGCAGATCAGGAAACCTTGGGTACTGTGCCCTGCCGCGTAGAACGAGGTACCTCAATCTTGATGAAATTCACCGACGGGTGTATGTTAATGTCATCTGCTCTTTGGTTGATAAATGCATCGCCATTTCTATAATACAAGAACATTAACAAGCTGAGATAAGGATGTGCGAGGAAGTAGCAAGTGACGGTTGGTATTATCTAAAGAAAGGAAAGAGCCAAGAAGGGAGAGGGACACACGACGCAAGCAGTGAGAAGCCGGCTCAAAATGTGCTCGCCCATGTCTCAAGGTCAAAATTCGATGCTCGCGCCTGCTCTATCCATTGGTGTTTCTGTCGAATTCCGTGTCAACGCGACCGGTGTCTCTGGATTACGAATCGTACCATTAGTTCCTTGGGTGTCTTTCGAGCATCGGGATCCTTGAGCAAACAGCTGTCTACGAAATCTTCTGCTTCTTTGGGGAATCGTCCTTCGGGAGTGAGCCGGGGAGCAGGCTCGTTTACGATATGTTGCAGCAGTTCGAGGATACTCATCATCATGCCTCCTCCTTGCAAGCTAACACCCTTGGATTTTCGTCGATCCTTCTTCGTATTCTTATCCTTGTCCTTCCTCACGGGTGGTAAAGTCATGGTATTAGGGGAAAGAGTTCCTTCCAAGTCTGAGAAATCGGAATCATCGGGATCTGACTCTGAGAAGGGAAATCGACCCAGAGCGAGTTCAATTAACGAAATTCCAAGTGACCAGACGTCTGATTTGACGGTATATTGGGCACCTTGTATGCGCTCGGGCTGTACGACTTAGTGAGGACAGTGTAGTCTTGCGCGGCAGGGGACATACGCTCATATATGTTGATGTTCCGACAAACGTATCCGCGATCGAATTAATGAGTTCGCCTGATACTCCAAAGTCACAGATCTTAATTTGACCATGAGAGTTGCAGAGTATATTCGATGGCTTGATGTCTAGCATATGTGCATTAGCACGGACCATACAAGCAAATAGGTGTGCGTACCGCGATGAATGATACGATGCACATCGTAGAGGTATGTCAAACCCTCCAACACCGCCAATGCAACGTGCCCGACGATCTCGATGTCAATGGCTCCAATCTTCTTGTAGATACCGTCAAGAGATCCCTTATCCATGTACTCCATACAAATACAAATGTTTGGATCCGACAAAAACGCGCCATAGAAAGAGACAATGTACGGGGAGTTGCAGTCGTGCATGATATGCAACTCGCGCAAAATTTGCTTGCGCACGGATGGTTTAGCGTCAATGAACACGATCTGTACACAGCCAGCAATAATATGTCAACGGCTTCGGGTAAAAGAGTGTCGATATCTCACCTTCTTCGCCATGATGGTCTTGGTTGGGACATGCTCGACCTTTTTGACGCTCCCACCATTACCCTGTCCAAGTTCCTGAAGGTCCTTGAGATCCTCGTTGCGAAGGTCATAACGAGTCTCTGCGTTCATGTCCAAGTTTGCGAGCGTGTTGGAAAGGGTCGTATGATATGTATTGCGACGTGTAGACGTGGTACCACTGGCAGGCGCAGAAGGAGCGACACAGGCGGGGAGCAGGTTCCCGTCTGCATCGCTCGTCGCGGGGGTCTGATTGAGCTTTGGAGCATTCAAGGTCATGGGTGGTGGTCGTTTCTTCCCCTTTGCTATCCCTGTTGTCGCTGGTGCAGCGCGTGTGGGGATCGGTTCAGGCTCTTTTGGCTTGTCTGACTGGATGACATCAAGCTGCAGAGCCTTGAAGTTACGTTTCTTGCGGATGGGGGTTGTCATCGTGGCCGACGCAGTGAAGTTCCAGTGGGGCCAATCAGGACGGTGCCGCACAGTCCAAAAGGCGAGAATAGAGTGGAGAGGAAACTTTCAAGCACATCTACGTGCAAACCATACGCATTACATAATAAATCACGCATTTGCGTCGTGTCTTGTATGACTCTGAGACGAAGTAGGCCACTGGTCACCGAGCAATCGCTTCCAGCATCTCTCAGACTCGCGTCAGAGTCATAGCGTCGATCCTGGGGATCTGCTAAGAAAGGTTCTTACCAGAAATACGAGAGCACAAGGTATCGTATGCAAGTACTGCAATAAGGACAGCTGGAAACCGAGAATATATGGTCTGTCAGAGAGCAGTGCCCATTGGCTCGCCCGACTCCGTTTCGTGGCTCATGCTCTCATTGGAATGGTGGGCGACTACAACGTGCTCCTGCTCTTGCCCGTGCTCGGCAACATCCACAACTGTGTGCGCACTCAACTGGGATTTGGGGGATGACGTGTTTTGTGTTGCGGATGATGGATTGTGCTGTTGCTGTGCTTGGGCTGGACTAGAGACGATATCGTTGGACACAACACTTGCAATGCTCGTACGCGAGAGCGAGAACCTCGGCGACCGGCTCGACCAAAGCGATTGTATTCCAGCCCCAAAAGAGCTCAACGCTGCTTTCGTGTCCGAGGCAGCCTGCGCCATACTGATCGGTCGCGGGGGTAAAAGTACATTTGTTGTAGATTCTCGCGAAGTCTGCCGGGATATGGTAACATCTGGTCTTGTAAAATCTGCGGGAGGAGTAGCTTCTGATCTCGTGATCTCAACAGGAACACCATAGGCGCTAGACGCCATATCTGGCATAGAAGGAAAGTTAACTGTTCGTTGTTGCCATCGCTCACGGACACCTTCAACAGCTTTGAAAAAATTGGCCGAACCAGCGGTAAATGTCCGTGAGATGGCTTCACGAGTTGGTGCAAGCTGCTGTTCCAGCTTAAGGTCTTGAATACCTTCGGAAAGCCGGAGTCCTATATCTGACACCATCGATGGTTTCTCGTTACAAGGGTGGCTAGTGACAGACAGGATCAGAGTTGCCAGGGTCAGATTCACGATCACGGACTAACCGAGGCTCAACGATGTCAAATAACATCGGATCTGTTGACCGATCCCAGACTTCATAGGCATTTGTCTTAGTAAATTCGGCTATCCACAGGGCGTTAAAGTCATCTAATGTGCTTGCATCGCCACCTGGTATGATGTGAACATCAGGAATATGCATACAGCCACCAACCTACCAGTCCCTGCGATAATAGTACCACTGCCTTTCCCTTTCGACAGGAATTCTCGGTATCGTACCGATGCAAGCGCGGCGGTTACATACTCCTCGAACTGTCGTTTGTCAGTCACCCTGTCCATATGTCCATGGTGATAGTCTGACACACTTTTGCTCTGAGGTAGTCATCGCTACCCTTGAAGCTTTGCGGAGCTCAACACATCGAGTACTGAAGTCAAGGGAGAAATAGCGTACTGCATAACGGCTTTGTTCAAGTCAGTGTCATCCCAAGAATCATTGACGTCCCGAACGATTTCTTCAGCCCATTTACGATCTGCAGGAGTGAGAGCAACCAACCGTTCCAGCCTCGGATTCCGGAACTCGAGGGTGGCTGTCTCAGTCTGCGAAAAGGCGTTAATTGATTGGTAACGGACGACGGAGAGGCCTGTACATTCACTAGTAGTTCTATTTCTTTTTGTTGTGTGACAATTGTATTCGTGCTTCCACAGAGCCAACTTCGAGAGTCTTTCAAGAGGTCGAGTTGTTGCAGGGGCAGATATGGCTGAAAAAATGCATCCTAAAGGAGAATATTTTAGTCAAGGTCTTTGCTACAGCACATCTAGATCAACCTTTCCAAACAAGTCCAACGGCAGACCAATATACGCCAACATACTCCTCCGGTCTGATGTTTTAAGTGAATTAGGTCGGGATAACGTGAGTGCTCGAGCTGCTAATGGAGGGGAACCACAATCATCCAACGTCTGAAGTAAACCTACACACAGTGAGTGAATGTATAGTTATGGGCTGATAGATACCAACTGGGTATAAGGGAGATCAATGAATATTGGTAAGTGCACAACCTCTCGACGGGATGCCCATAAAACATGATCTAAAAGGCGATGAGCATCGATAGATAACGCATGTATGCCGCTAACCTTCTTCTGTAGTATAAGTGCCTTCAGCAACACTAATGTACGGTGCCGAAAAACGTGAACAAATTCCCTCCTGTATAATCACTTAGCATCGGCGCTAGACGAGCGTCCAAGCACTTACAGACTGGTTCCTTTGCTCAAAAAGGTCAGTAATGATCCAAGAAGAGAGAAGTGACTTGCTACCAACCTATGTACAGTCCACTCTCCGTGAGTTGCGTTCGTAGCGATGTTTCCAGTGAGGTTCCAAATTCAACTAAAATTCGAGTGTCCGTGAAGTCTCTAGGGACAATCTTAGAGCCCCACGCGAGCCGAGCCGAGTAAGAGACGAAATTTACCTTTGAGCGAACAAGGCTCTTGTGACAACTCCCAGTCGATCACTATCTTGACTTATCAGTTTTTGCATACCGAGATACTTTGCTCACTGACCGTATTGGACCAAACACAGGCTTGCTGGCCAAGACGACGACGGCTTTCTGGACGGTAGAACGCGTCACGTCGACATCTTTGAAAAGTAAAGCCGAAGCAGCGATTTGTCGGTTACATCTGTGAACACATTCGGCAGGCGGGTCTCCGGACATTTGGTGTAGGGACTCACGATATCCCGAATATCGTGGTGGGGTTCGGTACGTCTGGGACAAGATGGAAGTAAGAATAGTCTTCCAGAGACTGTGTGACAAGTGAGACTTGATATGTATGTGCAACAGATGGGGCACACCAGGTGAGCGCCGTCCGGAAGCGCGAGAAAAGGAAGCACTTTCGCGATCTCCTCGTCCTTGAATATATCCCCTTGGCTGAATTCAATCTTGGGGCCAACCTAGTGCTGGATCGACATGATGAACGAATGTCGTGCCCAACGAGCGTACCAGATGATTGAAGTCCACCAAGGCAATCCCCAACACCAGAGGGCCATGGGGAGGCTGTAATAGCATTGATTCTGGTCGTGCCTTGCGCGAGTAGGTTGATGCGGCGGAGGTAAAGGAATCGACGTCGGTAGTATCGGAGGAAGACGTTGGAGGGTAAGTGATGCCAGTGACATGTGTGTTTAGTTCTGGTCGTGAGAAGGTGGATGGAGCGGCGGAAGTGATAGAGCTTGCTCTGCGCGCATCCAGATCACTGTGTGCATCACTGATCTCGTCTGTCTCAGAGCCGAAGTCGATTTCGATAGATTCCGTTCGGGAATCTCTCTTAGAGAAGAATTCTTGTGCACGCAGTGGAGTGGGGATACCGTACGGAGAGTGAGGGGGGGAGGAGAGCGAGATAGAGCGTTGAGATGCGGTCTCCGCGCCTGCGTCGCTCCCACCATCATCGAGACGTGTTTGTTCTCGGTCGTCGTGCTCGGCGATGAGGCCGTGCGGTGTTGACATGCCAGCGAATGGTCGACTGGAAGAAACCCACGTGATGCTTTTCGGTCTTGTTCCGGTGTCCTGGTATATAGCTGTGTGGCCGACTTCTTTCGCAGGGGAGGCCGCCATGCTTCCTGCGCTCTCCTTCCTCGCCCTCGTCTCCGCAGCAGCGGCGGTACCATTCCCCTTCAACTTGCTCAGCTGGAACACGCAGGCTCCCTTCCAGCCCTCAAGCTTCATAGTAGACCCACCTAAAGTCGAGATTGGCTGGGCGGATCCACGAATCCTCGGTGGCAGGTTCATCGATGTGAGTCTCCGAGTCTCCAAGGCCGACTTTGCATTGAACCGTACAGTTTGCAACCCCTAGATACGGAGAACCTTTGAATGTCATTATATCTAATCTATCGGATCCATTTGTCCTCACAGACGAGGGTTTTCGCTGGTACTACAAGTAGGCTATCTTGTTCCCGGCCCTGCTCATTGCAGGCACGCGGCTCATATTCACAAGGTCCATCGGCTTCTCCGAGGAGTGCTTCGGGTTGCATTATGGTCATGTCCACAAGGCAGATCTAGGCGACGGAGACGACAGAAAATCAGAGCATATACTGGCGCGTCAACATTATTTCCCCCGCTGGGGAACCTGCTGGGAAAGCCTCATCGGCGAGTCCTAATTAGTAACCCTTGTCGCAACCGCGTCTTGACGCCGTATTCAGGGGGGAATCATTTCCGTGCCTGGAGACAAAATGGATCGGAAGCCAACACTGGAGCGTGGTTTCTTGGGTGAGTTTCAAGAGTTCTTTGCCCCGCTCACTCAACTCACTCCGGAATACAGCGTGTCAAAGGAGCAGGTTCGCTCAGCACCGGATGACCATTTATAGTGTGACCAACTCTCTACTTCAGGACACCACCAGGCACCATATGATTGTTCCTAATGGATACAATATTGGGCGTGACTTGTTAATCCGGTCTGCCATCTCTGGAAGTTCGTGGAAAGGTATCTCATGGGTCACCGATGTAGAGTGGCGTGAACGCCTTCTCGAACCGGGCTTCAAAGGTATAGGTTGTACAGGCATCGGCATACTCCCCGTCACTTACTCGCATCCTTGCCTGCAGGAATCAACCATGCCATCGCACAAGATGGTCGTATCGCGATCTTGACCGTCCACCGCGTCTGACGAATTAACTGACTTACCTCTTCCACCTCGACAGGTAAATCTTGGCGATGGAACTGGCGGTATATATCAACCGTACAGTTCATGTAATTATCCCCAGGCCACCCCTGATTCCCCACTGTTGTACATACATCTTGTGTTCGTTAGATACTTGTGCTATGTCAGATCCATGTATGTGTAGATACTCAGCCCTTAGTATGGCTATTGCATACAACAAAGGCTGTGCAACAACGTCGACTTAGATGTGTGCTCTCTACCGCAGGTGCAGGTACTAGCACTACTTGAGCACTGTTGAATATCGTACAGGCAACTTTTCATAGTGGATTCCGGTGTTGCCTACTCGATTACGAATACAATAATACAGATTGATAACAAATCGCGAACGGCGAACAAGTACAAGCATAGGGCTCCAAAGCAAAAAAAAGTCCAACCTACTTCCCTCTGGAAGTTCAGCCTGAACACATCACACATGCCTCCTTGTTCTCAAGAGAACACATTAGCTTGGCCTCCTCCAGCTCGCGGTCTTTCTGACGCTGAAGGGCTGCGGTATACTCGGGGTCAATCTCACTCCCTACAGCTGTTGTCGGGCTCGAGGTAGCACCGAGCGACGAAGCAGAAGGGCTCGGCACATTTGTCCTCGTATTGCATGTAGGAGAGGGCGCTACCGAAGGGCTTGGTATGCTGTTACCGTTTCGTTCTGGACCTCGTGCCTTGCCGGATGTCTCTTGTATCCTAGCAGCCTTGAGTGTGTTCTGATCGATCGTGAACTGGATGGCCTGGGCAGCCGGGCGCGTACGAAGGTAATACATTCCGGTCTTCAACCCCTTCTTCCACCCGTAGAAATGCATGCTAGTAAGTTGACCTAGCGTAGGGGCTTGCAAATGAATATTCAAGCTCTGGCTTTGACATATGAAGGCGCCCCGATCTGCAGCCATATCGATGACTTTCTTCTGGCTGATCTCCCAGACAGTTTTGTAGATCGCTTTGACATCATCGGGTATACTGGGGATGTTGGCCACTGAACCGTTGTGTGCGATTATCATGTTCTTCATCGTATCGTTCCAGAGGCCGCGCTCGACAAGATCTCTGAGAAGCCAAGGGCAAACGACTTGGAATTCACCAGCGAGGACACGGCGCGTGTAGATGTTACTGTGTACCCCTTCAACCACTAATTCATCGTAGTGGACGAGAAACTAACCTTGTGTATGGCTCAAAACACTCGTTGAACCCAAGGATCTGACTCGTCGATGCTGTGGGCATTGGGGAAACCAACAACGAGTTCCTCAATCCATGTTGAGCAATCTTCTCCCTCAAAGAGGTCCAATCCCAAAGGTCGGTAGGTGTAACTCCCCAGAGGTCAAACTGTAGTTGGCCATGGTCTGCAGGACTTCCGCGGAAAGTTTCATATGGACCATCCTTTGCTGCCAACTCACAGCTCGCTTCAATGGCTCCATGGTAGATTGTTTCGAAGATTTTCATATTCAACTCCCTCGCCTCCACAGAGTCAAAGGGAAGGCGGAGGATCATAAAAGCGTCGGCTAGGCCCTGAACACCAAGACCAATGGGCCGATGACGCATGTTGGATCTGCGGGCCTCGGGTACAGGGTAGTAGTTGATATCAATGACGCGGTTGAGATTACGGGTAACCACCTTTGTGACATCGTGAAGTTTTTGAAAGTCGTATCTTCCGTTCGTAATGAAACTGGGGAGGGCAAGGGAAGCAAGATTGCACACGGCAGCTTCATCAGGGGAAGAATACTCGATAATCTCAGTGCACAAGTTAGACGACTTGATTGTTCCAAGATTCTGTTGATTGGACTTTCCTAGATGGGAGGTGAGTTAACTGCCTTGAGTGGCAAGGATGTACACACGATTTGCAGAGTCCTTGTAAACCATGAAGGGTCCTCCGGTCTCAATCTGTGCTTCAAGGATAGCGTACCAGAGTTTCTGAGCAGGCACAGCCCTACGTGCGCGTCCTTCCTTTTCATACCTCTCATACAAAGCCTCGAATTCTTCACCCCAACAGTCGGCCATCCCAGGCGCTTCATTTGGACAGAAAAGAGACCAATCAGCATTTGCCTCTACGCGCTTCATGCTAGAGGAGGCTCTCAAGCCAATGAACAACACAATAAGTAACAACGCACAAGAGATCAGGAATCCATAGGGCATAGAAAAGATCGCGCGCACGAGTTTCTTCTTTCCCGTGGTTCTTTCTTAGATCGATGAAGTCGAACACATCGTCGTGCCAGGGTTCCAAGTAAATTGCAAAGGCACCAGGTCGCTTGTTGCCTCCTTGGTCAACGTAACGCGCAGTCGCATCATACGCACGGAGCATGGGAACTATGCCGTTCGAGTAGCCATTGGTACCTGCAATGTATGATCTACAAGAAAATGTTTGCTTTGACCAAGGAATGACAAGGAATAGACGTACCCAGTGGCACGGATACAATGGATGCTCAAGCCAATGCCACCAGCAGTCTTGCTGATCATGGCGCAAGTCTTCAGGGTATCATAAATGCCTTCAATCGAATCCTCCTTCATACAGACAAGGAAACAAGAACTGAGTTGTGGGTGGGGAGTGCCAGCATTGAACAGTGTGGGTGACGCATGCGTGAAGTATCGTTCGGACATTAGATTGTACGATTCCAATACGCGGTCGATATCACCGCCATGGATGCCGACAGCCACTCGCATGATCATGTGTTGAGGACGCTCCGCAACACGACCATTGATCCTGAGCAAGTAGGATCTCTCCAGAGTCTTGAAGCCGAAGCTACGCCCTCAAGTTAAACAGCGAATACTTGGACTAATGACAACTCACAAGTTGTAGCTGAAATCACGGTCATAAATGATAGCAGAGTCTAGCGTACTAGCATGCTTCTGCACGACATTGTACATCTCCTCCGAAATCATCCCTGCCGGCTGGCCATTCTTCGGGTTGACTACAAACCATTAACAAAGGGCCTACAGAATATGGATTAAACTACCGTAATCGTACAGATCTTTGATGACTGCAGAGAAATTCTTCTTCGTTTCTTTGTGTAGGTTGGATATAGCGATACGGGCCGCAAGGACAGCATAGTCTGGATGCTTCGTAGTGAGATAGGCAGCGGTTTCCGCAGCAAGATTCTGCGACAAGATTAAGGAGTGTACGTGTGCTGACGCATGCAGGAACTAACGTCGAGTTCGACAGTGGTGACGCCTTGGTATACACCAGCAATCACTTTTTTTGCCACCCTAAATACTATCAGTGTCTGACAAAAAGTGGTTGATGAAACTTACTCAATAGGATCAACATAGTCCATATCAAGACCATAACATAGCTTATTTACCCTCGCCGTGATCTAGTGCCTGACTAAACAAAACTGTAACGAGATGGACACACACGATCTACCTTATCGAACTGGACATTCTCCTTACGCCTAGGTCGAGGTGTCAACAAGACGCGTCGCGTCACGTATGAAGAAACAACTTACCCATCTGCAACGCGAACGACCCACGACGGTGAAATTTGACTGACAGAGGGCTCATAAGTACTTACCTCTCTTGAAGACGTACGCCATGAGTGAAATAAAGAAACGGTGATACTACCAGACCGAGGAGATAGTGGGGCGGATGAAAGGAAGTAAAGACGCGTCGCAAGGAATTTAAGTGAGATTTAGCGTGACTGATAGTCACAAGTCGCGCTAATCAACAATGTCACACCGCGCCGCGCTGAGTCACGTTCTTCAATAATGTTGCTGTTCCAACCAACGCACAATCCACAATGCCAAACGCACCGCTAATCCACAGGGGCGATCCCGCCTACGCCTCACCTGTCATCCGCGCACTCTCACCTGCCAGTTCTGTAGGCACAGCATACGGCCCAGACGAATCCACTCAATCTGACTCGGAGTTGAGTCCAGAAGCATTTAGACAGAAATGGTCCTCAAAACTCAAGTTGGATGCCCCAAGGATCGAGGAAGACCTCATGTCGTTCTCAGCACTAATCCAACCCATGCCGCAGGATCAGGTGGAAGAGAAAAGTCGGTGGGCCACATGCGAACGCACAACTCAAACTCACTTTATTCAGAGTTCTTCGACGCGATTCTACAAGCTCTGAGAGCTCGTATCCAAAATCTAGAAGAAGAAGAAATTCTTCAGCAGATGCTCAGGCGAGGATCGCAGATATGCTTGAAACCGGCGCCATCGGACGACAACATCGATAATTTGATGCGTAGCATGGTAGCCGTGTCGACAGCAGATGCTCACCAAATACCAGACGGCCCCTGGAAGGGAGAGTTCCGCAATGATTCGTTCAATCACGAGGACACAGTTGTGAAGGGTAAGCAAAGGATGTAAATCAGAGTATATGTCTGTATTATAACGGTAGTGGTACCGCTAGCAACCTAGTTGCAAATCCTGGAATTAGGACTGATACAAAAGAGTGCACAGTTGGCTATTTAAATCAATATTCAATACTCTCCAGATTCATGGAAAAAGTCCGGTAACGAATCGCTGATACGATTAATTGTATCTTGGATGGCTCGCTTTGCAACCAACTTGCATTCATGGTGCATGTACGTCGCAGAGCCCCATTTGTCAAACTCCTTTACTATTACCTGCAACTTTCCAATCACATTCGTCGGGCCAAGAGCAAGTACCCCATCTGATCGCGTTTTCTCCTTCCAGAACTCTGACCAACTCTGGGTGCAACCGTGCTGATGCCAAGTAGTTCCACAAAGAGGAGCATGATCGAATGATATGGGGATCGCGCGCAGTCTTTCCCATGTTTTAGAGAGACGGAGATATCCAGATAGAAGGCGAAGTTGCTGCGCGGGACTGACAACAAGACGGTCCAATCCATCGCAACTCTCGTGTACATCGCCCTCCACAAGGACATTGCCCTTCTCATCGCGGCCGCAGATAAAAACGGATCTTTGTAAGACTTCCAAGTATGCCAGACCGCGTAGCTCCCTGAGATTCAAATCGTCTGCTAGAGACATTGCTAGGTAGGAGAAATGGAGTGATGCCGCCATGAGTTGCCGCAGGAGTGCAACCATAGTCTCTAGAAGGTTTGTATGTCCACACGTTTGTGCGACCCGCATCAACCGGGATATCTGGTGCTTGCTCTCAACAAACGCAGAAGGCGGCGAGTCGACGCAAAAGGGGAATCCAATGGGAATGGGATCGAGCAGTGGGGACGGTTTTCTCTCGATGAATTCTTGAATCGCGTCCAGGGCCCAAGTCTCTATTGATTTGAACGAGTACTTGCTAGCCACTTTAGCAATATCGATAAAACGATCTAGGTCGAGACGAGAACCCCGCATTGCCATAACTTCATGTGGGCTGTTAAATGTGTGTAGATAACGAGGAGAAAGGGAAATTGGATTTAAAATCTTACAGCGCATATAGGGACCAGAGGAAATTGCGGAACTCCCCAGGGGTATCCCCTTGCAAGACGATTGGATTATCATCCGACGTGCCTTCCACAGTAATTTCACCCTGAGGAAGGGTGAAAAGGGTGCTAAACGAGGAGGAGTCCGCTGAAAGAATGCTACGGTGGACCTGCAATAACGATCATTTGCCTATCTCGGGCGGGAAAATAGAAAAACCGTACTTTGAAGAGGGTGTTCTCAATGCGTAGTACGCAGCTTCCATCAGTCAGGTAAAACCTTGCATCTTGGTGTGGTACATCTGATTCCTGTGGGGTTGTCGACGATTGACTGGAAACATCTGTGGTGCTAGGGCTTGAACGTGAGTCCTGACGCCGCGGTCGTTTCACGATGGGCGAATCGGAACGCTGGGTTGGCGCAGGCACATCAACGGGGTCCATGGAAAGTATGTCGTGTCCTGTGGGAATGAATGGTGTTACAGCCGAGTCATTATCGTCCTCCATGACCTAGAATGTAAGAGAGCG
>JBBPTI010000027.1:0-33735 GCA_038093995.1 Tylopilus aff. callainus | reverse complement strand
GAATTGCTCGAGCTGCTCTGACCAAACTCAAAGTCGTCGTCCCAGTTCTCTGAGACTGGGAAGTGTCGGACGATACAACCAGGACGTCAAAAAAAGCGTGTGCGTCAAACACATTGATGATACAACCAGAGAGTCGACGGGCGAGTAAAGAGGGTGTGTTAGTTAGCAAGTGTCTACCACGCGACGAGTTGAACCGATACGAGGCATACCTAACATATGAGTGGTCATAGCTTGTCAGGCAAAGACGCCCGCAACACGTTGAGGTTGTCGCACCCGTCGACGATAATCTTGCAAATAAAAGAGAATCGTCGTCGCCGTCGTCGAATGTTGATGTTTGCGTAGCAATGCCTTGTGTCGCTACGGGTCCGAGGTGTACGTTATAGTAGCAAGGTCGTATTTGCTCGTGTTGGTCCGTTCTCTTCACCGAAATTCGGTCACTTGGCAACTTTTATTCTCGTTACAAATACAACATGGTCCAAGTAAAAATACAGTTAGGACAAAGTTACCACTTAGAACATGAAGGACGGTCGATAATCCGTATGTCTTGAAACTTGTCCCATTACGATTTATGAGCGAGATATATCCATCGATTGAATAAACAGTATTTAATTAATGGCCTTGCCGTATTCTTCTCATCTCCCAGAGTTACCGGCTAGTGTCGAGAGTATAGGGGGTTCAACCACGTCCGTAGGCCGAATGCTGCAGACCGTGACATGTCAATGCTAGGTTTGCTGGACGGTGAGAGAGGGCATATGGAGATCCCGAGTCATGGGTCAGTGCATCTCTGTGGGATGCGCCGTATTGAGCCGAGAAGAACTGCATTGCAGGTTGTAGAGGGCTTCGAGAGAATTGAGCAAGATGCGATACACGGATAGTATCCGAAGTCATGTCTGTACAGGAAGGCGAGGCGTATGGAAGGGGCCTTGATGGCGGACGTCGTTGGGGAGAGTGGTGGTGAGGAGGCGTCGGAGAATGGATAGGAGTGCATGTATCGTAAGAATCAGGTGCCGTTGGAAACTCGTCTATTTCTGCGCAGGCGAGTTTCGGCGTTGGCTCCTCAACGGTCTGTAGTGTGGTGGTGAGGGCTGCAGAGTGTGACAGGGTTGGAAACCTACCCAAGGGTTGGTGACGAGTGGGACAGGATAGCGAGACCAGGACAGACCATCTAGGTCGCTGAATTCGGTTTTGACAGACTCGAAGGAAAGGAAGAGCGCGCGGTTGAGGTCCTGCACCAAGGTTGCGTGAGTCTGTGGACACGAATAGTGCAAGTCGTACCTCTGGCATGACAAGCGCCTCTTGCTCCCACTGGAGCTGTTCGAGTTCGAGCTGCCTGAGTCTCTCCATACGAAGCTTTCCTCGGTCGGTGGTGAGTGTGGACTGCATGGTGGTGTAGAGAAGGAACACCGGTAGACCAGCCCGGGAGGATGTACAGCGTATGTCAGTTAGCGAAACAAAGGGAGCACGGAGTTTCCCGATTACAATTCGGACGGGGTGATGGTGTATTCACAACCAGACTCACCATCGATGCCGACGTCGACCATCGCAACGACAACGGATTGTTCAGACTCGCCGCCGCCGTCGCCACTCTCTCCGTCCACGACGACGAACAACATTCATAGCTCCTAGGCGCGTCACGTTACGCGTGACATCACGCCTGTGACTGTACGCGACCAAACTCCGCTTCAAAAACGACTTCAACGCGTCTTGTTTAAACGCGCTCCTCCTCCGCTTCATAAACTTGCTCGTCCACCATGCTCGAGGCTAAGCTCGAAGAGGCCGCCCTCTTGAAGCGCTTGTTAGACTGTGGGCACCTCACCTAAAGTAAGGAGTCTTATACTGATGTTGCCTTTGTTTAGCCATCAGAGAACTTGTAACAGATGCCAATTTCGAGTGTAATGAGGAGGGTATCGTACGTTTCCACCTTCAACCATCGATTTTTGCTCTGCTCATGGTAATGAAGAACCTTCAAGCGATGGACAATTCCCATGTCGCACTTGTTGCTGTTAATCTCGAGGCATCAGGTTTTAAGAAATACCGCTGCGACCGTCCCATCCCCCTGGGTGTCAACCTGAATTCCCTGACCAAAGTACTCAAGTGCGCGAAAGACGATGACATATGCACAATAAAGGCTACCGATGACGTCGATGTGCTAAACCTCACCTACGAGGCAAAGAGTGCATATTGTTTTCTCCTTCGACTTGCTACATCACTCACCTTGACGATAGATTCGGATAGAATCGCTGAATATGATATGAAACTTATGGACATCGACACCGAAAATCTTGGCATTCCCGACACCGAGTATGAAGCACGCGTCACAATGCCCTCTGGCGAATTCTCTCGCATAGTCCGAGATCTCTCTCTCCTTGGTGAATCCGTCCGTATCGAGGTTTCCAAGGAAGGTGTACGGTTCGCAAGCGAAGGTGAAGCGGCCAACGGAAACATATTGTTGAAGCAAACCGAAGCTGCGAGAGAAAAGTATGAAAATTATGGAAAGGACGATGACGAGGTCAAGGCAGAGGACGAGGAGGAGGAGGAAGAGAGACCTAAGAGAAAGAAAATAAAGAAGGAAAAGGTCAAGAAGGAAGAGAAGGACGCGGACGTTGAAATGAATGGCGGTGACGACGATGGGGAATTCAAAGCTAAATCAGATGACGAAGGCGAGGAGGAACAGGAAGAGGAGGAAGAAGAAGAAGAGACGCCGAAAAATAAGAAGCGAAAAAAGGCCTCGACAAAGGTAAGTTGCCGTCACGTTTGCTATTGGATCCGTCTTATGTCCTCTAGAATGGCCAACCATCGAAAAAGACCAAAAGGTCTGAAGAATTGCCTTCAGATGGCGGCGTGTTCATCGAAATGAACCAGCATGTTTCTCTGACGTTCAGTTTGAAGTACCTTGTCAATTTCTCCAAGAGTTCCTCGCTGTCAAACACCGTACAACTCATGATGAGCAATGATGTCCCCCTTCTTGTGAGTACACGTGGGCCAAGCACTGACCAAGCAACTATTTACCTTGCCTCGCTCAGGTGTCATACAAGTTCGGCCAAGGGGTCATTAAGTACTATTTAGCACCAAAGATTGGGGAAGAGTGAACCGGGTGGTACATGATCATTTATTCCCTCGTTCTTCAGATATCGATATCATGGCTCGCTATTTATGTTGGCTTCACATGCCACTTCTTGTATCTACACGCAAGTCGGACGAGGTCAAGCTACGTATGGCAATGAGCACCTCGGCTCATTCCCTCCAATAATCATGCTATTTTAGTTGTACTCGTGGGTCGGATCCTTCAATACTGAAAGCATCGCGTAGATACAGCTAAGAGATGAAAATGCAATAGCTATGGGTGCAGATGGAAGAGATAGCATCTCCAGTGAACACAGTAACTCCCCCTCCGCTGAATCATTCCTCCAGGTCGTTCACGTTCACGTCTGTGTCCTCGCCATCATCAATTATAACCCCACCCTCGAGCTCCCGACCCTGCACCGTCGTGTGCTCTACTGCACCCCCGTCTCGGAGCCCGAACCACACTGGAATCAATCCCCACACCTCTTCCCGTGCACGCCCTACTTCTCCTTTCCATTCCCGCTTGCACACCCCACACATCTTCAACCCGCACGTCCGAACGCCGTCCGAAAAGTCCTTGCGTTCGACCATCTCTGCCGCCTGTACGAGTGTATACAGTGGATCAGCATCCCGCCCACACGCAATCCCGCCGACACTCCGCAGCACGTTGAGATGAATAAAATAAAACGACTCGGTGCAATGCGCAGATCTGGACGCCGCTGCTATCGTACTGCCTGGGGCCATATCTGCACCGCCCAAGGCAGCCGCAGCCCGGGTCGAGTAGAGACAGGTAGCCGAAGGGCGGTGTTCCAGCGCCCGCGTGAGGAACGTCGAGATGTAGAGCTGCGCGAGCTCGCGCCCTCGAAGCGTCCGTATGAGACTATCGTGCGAGAGACGGATCATTGGCGACCTACTATCCCCCTGGGTCGGCGAAGGCGTCTGCAACTGAGCAAGAGGTTGTAGTTTTTGTGCTGCATTATCCTCGGTTGAACACAGGGCACATGGATCCGGCGCTGCAAACACGGGCGGTAGCGCGCGCGCGCCGGCGAGGATCCTGCTGGGTCCGTAGCGGGAGAGGTCATAGAACGCGCTGGGGAGGACCTCAGGTACGCCAAGCTCGAGGGCGAGGTTAATTGCGAGGACGGGATGGGCGTATGCATCGCGGGGTGTATAGCGGCCGCTGGTATCCGTCGCTGCTGCCTCTCGTCTGTCCCAGTCCGCGAGAGTGGTAGGCCAGTCGTGGACGAGCCGCGCGAGACATTGGATGCGAAGGTGTTCGATGAAGTATTTCGCTGACAGACGAAGAACGCTAGAGAGAGCGGAGAAGTCGTGGGCGTTTGGCTTGGGAAAGTAGCTGCACAGGATCAAGTCAAGATGCACGCTCAGGTAGGAGAAAACGTACAATCCGTCGTAGAGGGCCACCAAAAGATGGTAGACGTCTGACGGGCAATCATACATGTCTACTGTCGGGCAGCCATCCACCATTTTGTTCCCCTCTTCGTTCACAGTCCCTTCGCAGACAAACGTGTTTTGCCCTGACGGTCCGATACCGGCCCGTCCCACCAGGAACATATCCTTGAACACATCAGAATGTCGTGCAAGCTGACCCCGGTGTACTTTGAACGCGGCGGATCCCGCAACAAGGACAATATTTCCGTCGGGGAACCAAATATCAGAGCGAATGAGAGCTTTGGGGACACTTACGGAGGAAAGGAACCGTCCCGTACTGCATGTCAGCGGGTCTGGGAGCGTCCGCATCGCTCGAGGGGACAAAGCGTGGGGGAAGGGAAGAGAGCGAAAACCGAAAAAACGTCAATAGAAGAGGGAGGCTGACTCGGAAAGACTGTTCGGTGTTAATCTCGCGAGAATACATTCCCATCGATATGATCCAGCCTGCAGGCCAGATCAATATCTATCTCAATGTGGCCGACGGGCTGAGCGTTCCTTGTTCAGTGCGATTTTTCCCTTTTTTTTGGCGCCAAAAGCATGGAACGTACCAATCACCTAAGTCTATCAAGAGCACTACGGTAGCTCTGAACATCAATTCAAGATGTATGGGTCCACGATAAAGGTACAGCATCCTGGATCTGCGCCCTCAGTGTACTACGCCAGCAAAAGTGCATAGAGATCCACAGAAAAGTGTGCCGGTCCCATGTGCGATTTCAAAGTCCGGTATCCTCCTTGACCTAATCCATACGAGTCCTGCGTTGCATTTTCGAGTCTCGAGGCACTGACTTGTTCTTGGCTGCTAGCAGACAACCACCAAAGGTAGAAGGTTGCATAAGGGAAAAAGTTCATCTTGTCGACTCCCAGGATCGGGAGCCCATCGGTGTGAATGCATAAAACCTGGACAATGAAGGCAGCAAAAAGGTAACGATTCATGTCCAGCCAGCAACACCGTCTGGCAGTGTCCGTCAAGGATGCGAAGAGCTGGTTCCACTCAGATACTGTCCGGGTGCCAGAATCGTAGGTTACATTCGATATACTTGCTGATATGATGAGAGACCTGAAGGTGGGAGACAAAGTACAAGGTCCATGAGGTGCAGTGCTTGACCATTTATGTGGCCCGCACTGGCAGCGTGGCGAGGTAGAGATCGTTATGGCTGACTATTTCATACTCAGATCCTGGCCACCAGGTTACAATCAAAGGTGTTATGATAGCCTCCCCGCACTTATGATCCAACACTCTCCCTGTCCTGGTCCATACGAATTTTCTCCACGTACACAAAGGTGAGCACAATCAGATCGAGCATGTGCTCCACATCCGGGTGGACCTCAATTTGAGGCCATCGCTTGGGACCAATTATTCCCAGTGAACCTCTGTGATATCGCGCGACCTCTTTCCGCGTCGCATCGTCTCGTGATAGCTGTAATCAAATGGTAGTAACTTGGTGCCTGAACAACCAACTGGATTGGCGTACGCACAACTACTGCTTCAAACACCATGTCCCACCTATATGGGCGACCGTCTGGCCCAGTAAACGTACGCTTCCTGTATTGATAATGTGCACAAAAACCAAATTAACCAAGGACAAGACGAACCGTCTCAATATCCCGTGGGAAGGCAGGAATGTGCCAGATTGCATTTCCTCCCCGTTCAGACGAAATATCGAAGATCCAATCAGGTGCCAATCTATCTCGCCAATCGCGTCAAACTGGTCGCGCATGTCCATGGGGTCATCATTCGGCTTGATCTTGTGGACTATCGTCTTGCCCATGCCGATGCTGAGATATGAATGTGATGTTTTGTACATTACTTGACCGCTTTCGAGGGTGAAAACGGTATTGAGGACAGACACAGAGGAGAGTGTGAGTTGCATCGTGAGGGTCGCACACGGGTACGGTGTGGTGATTTGTCTACCCGCGCCAACACCTGTCTGGTGTTCACTATGTCACCGATCGGGGTCGGGGAGGAGTGCTGTGCACCGTTCTCAACTTGGACTTGAAATGTCGCCGCCGACTGTCTTTGCTGCTTCTGGCGAAGAGGCGATAACGCGGTCGATTGATATTGTGTCCAGCGTCTCCGCACAGCGCCCAGAATCCTCCAATGTCGCCGATTTTTACGAGATCGAACGAACGGCAAAGATCATTCTCAAAGGAAACTACAAGAGGGTCAGTTCCGGGTCGTCCTCTCAGTTTCTCGGCCGTTGAACAAGACATACCACAGGTAGCGCTTCAATTCCCAGACGAACTCTTGCATGACGCCGTGCCCATCTATCGCGTGCTCAAGCGGTCCGTGAAACAAGAGCACGACCTGTATGTTTTAGCAGACACGTCTTACGGCAAGTGAGACACACTCTGTCTTGTGGCCAACTTCACACTCAAAAATGCATGCCGACATAGTTGCTGTGTCGATGAGGTCGCTGCCCAACACGTCGATGCTGACCTGATGGTACACTATGGACATGCGTGCATGAGCAAGTAGGTTCCACCCCGTTCTTTCCCGACTCGGATTCCGTTTCGACTAGGCCGGAACAGAACGTCTAGACTACCCGTCGTTTACGTCTTTGGTCGCAAACCAATCGATGTCGAGGATTGCGTCCGGGAGCTTGATAAGATCCTCAAGAGCGTCTCCGATACCGGTGAGACAGCAATCAAGTCTGTAATTGTTCAACACGATGCCGGGTATACGTACCGGGCTGGTGAGCTTCAATACTCTGTATGCGACTCAAAAGGTGTGCAATGGCTGTAATAGGAGATATCGTGAAGCAATTTCGTGCTAGAACTGGCCTATCCGTCTTGTATAATGAGATACCGACTTGGACCGATCCAGTACCAGCACCACTTCCTTCAAAGCTCGACAGCGAAACCAACGTACCTACTATATCATCGGATAGCGAAACCAAGATGGACGATACCACAACCACCATCATATATATCGGCGAAGAAAGCCTTACCCTCACGAACCTGCTGATGACGCATTCCTCGAGTCATGTGGATTTGGCTAATTGATGGTTTTGATGCCACATAATGACTTGCACTAACAGGTTTACTCGTACAATCCAACCACGAAATCCGCGAGACTGGAGTCAGAACGCACGAATAGATTGCTCATGCGACGATTTGTTGCCGTCCAGAAAGCCCGTGACGCCGACGTGTTTGGGATCCTTGTGGGCACGCTTGGTGTTGGTCAGTACCTGTTTTATGATCGGGCTTTCTTGACGAACGTTTGGTAGCGTCATATTTACCTCTCATATCCCACCTTCGCAAACTCCTCAAGAAAGCACAAAAGAAAAGCTACACGATCAGTGTCGGAAAGCTCAACCCCGCAAAACTGGGGAACTTTATGGAGATCGAGTGCTTCGTTTTGGTGGCTTGTCCGGAGAATAGTGTCATCGAGTCTAAAGTGTGTTCACCACCTGGTTAATCATATCGCTTTATCCCAAATATTACACACAGGAATTTTATCGACCGATCATCACGCCATATGAACTGGAAGTCGCGCTCCAAGCTGAGGGTACGTGGTGTGGCCGCTACGTGCTAGATTTTGGACGACTGCTCACCGAATACGGTTGGTATCCTCATCCTCGGTGATCCTATACTCTGACAGACCACCTTGAAAAGCTCACAACGACACTTCAAACGAGGAAGACCGAGATCCGGACCAGCCAACATTCTCGCTTGTCACCGGAAAGTACCGTCATGCGAGGCGATTCGGTGGTAATACCAATGTTCCCAGTCACTTTATCTTTTAATGTCACTTACTTACAGTTCCGGAGCCTACTGACGGCGATACGTCATTACCAGATGCGGTGGTCCTCCGGAGCCAAGATGGGACAATGACAGCGCTCCGGGAGAGTGCCGCAGGTACGTCTCGTTGTGCACAAAGCAAGTCTGCTTTGTCCTAAACCTGTGTGTATTATCTGGCAGCACTGTACTTGCAATCCCGATCGTTCCGAGGTTTGGAAGCGAGAGTAGGCGAGGACGCGCCGAGTGTACTGGAACAGGGCCGTAGTGGGATTGCTCGAGGATATGCAGATGATCACCCGACCGTCGATGAGTCTCATACTTTGTGCCACGAAGCAGGCGAGCAAGATACTTGAAGCTTTACTGCGCCTGCATGTCGCATTTTCGCCAATCATATAGCCACACCTTGCCCTAAAATAAAACATCGTTCCCTAGACAGCCTCCAGAACTCAGGCAACTGCCTGCGTTCGAGCTTGAGGATGAAGTAAGACATCGACCAAGTAACTCCCAAATCCTCCATCACCCTAATGGGCCTATGAGATGCATCTAATATTATGGGATGAAATGCCCACCGCCCTTTGCATACCCTGGTCGGAGTGTACCACTCAAGAGAGAATGCCACAAAGACTAGTCGTCAGTATATAATCCCGAGTCACAGGACGACACGAGCACCCAAAGCACTCCCCAAGTCAGAATGCTCACCAACAGCGAAAACGCAATGGTTAGCGTCAACTCATCCATGAAGCATGACACCCCGAACGAATTCTCATATAGACAGGCTGGGAGACGTACCAACACCCAAGGTCCTGGTGAGCATGATACCGGGGCGAGCTGGATTGTAGACGCTGTCATGATGATGGAATCGCCTGGGCACGTCAATGCGTCTGCACATGCATGACCCCGCTAACATTCATCATAGAAAATGGCGTGCAGATTTCGATGACCTTCTGACTTCAGGAACGTTGAGAAGTAATGAGTGATGTACATTAATTTTGTGGGGCACACGCCTCTACACGCGGGGTCGACAATTCATAATCACTTGAGGTGGTGTCGGAGGTAGGGTGTTTAATTTGTGGAGTGAGGAACGAGCTGTAGTGCCATGCCTCATGACCAAATAACCTGTCTTTGTGTAATATCGGGTTCGCGGGTTTGAAGATTTCGTTTACCTTGTCTATATTACGCCAGTCGTACTGTGGGCCCGGGAAATTGTGTGTTGGTTGGTCCGAACCGCTAGGTCGTCTGCTAGCCAACGACTCGGGCCACAAAATCGACGACATGCCCTTCAAAACCACCGCGGGTCCAAACAGTGATCGGTACGATGTCGGACGGGCTTTGTGATTGCCAATGTACAGGATAAGAGTGTCGCAAACGCATTATAGATCCAGGTGCGTGTCAGACGAGAATGCTTGGGCCCAGACTGAGAACGGAACAAGGAAGGCTTGCTTTGGCCGTCTGTGGGTTGACTTTTACAGCAACTTGACCCGGAACTCGGACGAGTTTGACACAAAAAAGGAGGTTCAATGCATCGCACAGTGATGCCGAGCACCTGCAACGACGACGGAGGATGTTGCTTAGTTTGAAGACAAGACAAGACTCTAAAGTCGTGGTCCTCTCCTGGACGACAGCCCGAATTTAGTTGTTCTCGCTAGGACCCGAGATCAAAGTAAGGTCAACGACGAGGACACCTGCTATGGTACGTTTACACCCTGTACTACCCCGTCGCACCCAATGCATCATGCACAGGCCTCACCGTGGGCTTGGACCCATCCCGGATCCGGCGATACGTCCGAGGTGAGACGGACCCGCTATCGTTGACACCAAGCAAGCATGTCCTCCTGCCATGTCCAAGCGTCTCCCCCGCTTTGGGACTGTTGTAGGTCGAAGCGTCGCGGATCATGGCGCATAAAAGGATCACCACGCGTTCCACAGGTCCACCGATTCATCGTCCGTGAACTTGAATTTGTGGTCCATACCACACTCTTCCCATCAATCGTACGCACTTCCATCCGTTCATCACCGTGACCAGCACGAACTTCCTCATGGACACCGTTGCGCTCTTGCTCTTCCAAAGTATCAAGGAAGGCATGGAGACTGGACGGATCGCTAACGTAGACACTGCCCAGACCGAAGTCGATGCCGCTATAGCTGAGCTCAACCGCGGACGGCTACTCGAAGGATCTACCCACATCAACGACCTAGTTGGGTACCGTCGTTTTGTTCGTCGTACATTTACGTCGACTCATGTTCCTCCTGTAGCAAACTGTTCCTAGAGATCGGTTCACTTCATGAGAAGGTTGCCAGGTGCGAAGAGCAGCTCGCCGGATTTCAATCCCACGCCGAAACTCTTAAGAAGGAGACCACCCAGATCGTTGCCCGTACCGAGGCATGCAACTTGCTTGTAGAACAACAGCGGAAGGAGAATGCCAAGGTTCTCGCCGCTATGGAGGGAGCGAAAGTGGACATTTCTACCACATCATCCCCCTTCCCCGTCCCCGTACTTTCGCCCACCGACCTTACTTCATGTCCTGCACCCTCCAGGATAGCTATCGTATCGTTCCCTGGTGGCCCGCGCACCATCACAATTCATCCCCCTGGCAGTCCAAGCTACCAGCCGATCGTCCGTGACGAGCACGGGAACGTCATCCTTACCTTCAAAGGTGCCAAACCACTCCGGAGAGAAGGCGCTTTCAGAGGTCCGCTTGAAGACATCGACTGGCGCGAGATCTACCACGTATACGGCCGTGGCCCCGAGCTGGGGGGATCGCGACCCGTTCCGCCCATCCCTCGCTGGCCCGATCGGTCTCAGCCGTCGCCATGTCCCTCTCCCCGCGGTCCAGGTGAGATCATCGTCCGGCAGCGTCAACTATCAGAGTCTATGCAAACGGACGCGTTCGGGCGCGTGCTAGTCCCAGAGTGTCTCATCCATGCCAAGTCGCCCTCGCTCCGCACCGGGATGTCCTCCCAGTCTTCTTCCCAAGAGCCAAAATCCTCTGCCAGCGAGAAGCCGGTTGTCGTTACCACCCCATCTTTGACGCCCCCCTCTCCCTCCGTCGGAAGGGGTAAGAAGCGCACGCGGCACAGTGATGAAGAAGAGGCTCCACACGTGCCATTGACCACTGAGACGCGTGAAAAAGTCCCTCCACCACTCAACTCACAGACTACCAAGGAGCCTACGACACCGATGCCCGTCAAGCGTGAAGAGTCCTACCCGCCCGAAGGACCCGCGAAACGCAAGAAGCTCCGTCCCTCAGCGTCCGCGGAGGGATTGACCACCGGATCGCTCAATCGCTCACACAGCGTACTTGACCTCACGCGCACGGTCTGACTCGTTGTCTTACTTTCTTTCTTGTATCTTTGTTGTCTCTGTGTACTATTAAAGAGTGTCTGAGCTGATCGTGAAACGAGCAGCCGTCGCTTCTCTATTCATCTCGTCGAACTTTTATTTGATCTACCCTTCTTCTTGGTCTCCTTGTCTTATCCGTACCTCAGCGTACTTTATTTCGCTGTCTTCGAAAATGTAAGAGTGTGGACCCTGGCTTGGTGCACTCTCAACGCCTGGTGTGACGCAACGCCGAGACCAACGCTTGAAGATGTCGAAATCGAGATTACTTAAAGCCTATCGATAAGTACTGTACAAGGGATAACTAAACCAAACGATGGTTCACTCGGGGCCTAGGACCCCACGAACGCCATAGCAGTGACACCAGCTGCCAGACTAAACAATGCAAGTGCCTGTTTCCCTACGCCGCTCTTCCACAAGATCGGATCCATCACGAAATCGCCGGCGAGCATCTCGACGCAGGCTGCATATGTGAGCATGCCTGCCGAGATGGCGGACATGATTCCTTGGGTGAGACGCAAATGCGCTAAGGATTGAATCCATGAGCCCAACTCAGAGTTCGAGCAGAGCGACGAGTTGGAACACACCTGTGTCGGTGTTGTGCTCAAAGATGATTATCCCGAGAAGGATGCCAGCGGGAGTGGTGACGGCAAAGAGACACGCAAGGGTGGGCTTGAGTATGCTCAAATACTTAAATTCCGGTTCCCAAGGCGGAGGTAGGGAAGCTATTCTTATTCCCAAGGAGAGGCCTTCAAAGAGCTGGTGGAATATCACAGCAATCAAAAGAGTCGCTGCACAATCATCGTTTTAGCAAAGGACTGGACGGGAGATTAACGACAACGCACCAAAGTCTGGACCCGACGTTATTGACAGAGTCAGACCGATAACCAACGAATGGATCATGATACCCAGTTGCAATACCTTGACCGATGTGAGTGGTGAGCAAGTTGAGAGCTCAACGTTCAAGCCCAAATCTCACAAGTATGCCAACGATCTGCCTCCGCTTTCCTACTTTGACCTCATCTTCGTGTCCCGGATGGGTGGAATGGCATTCATGCGCATCTCGGGTACCTTCGACATCCTCCAATCCGTGGTCGTGACGATGTTCAGATTCGACGCGATGTGTGTGACCTACACTGTCTGGTTTGCCCTTCACAAACCCGTCTGGGCCATACATGGCAGTAGGCCGACTGCGTTCGTGATGCAACATGTGCAAACTTTGTGATTCATGTCTGTGGTGCCCTTCGAAGTATTCTGATGCATTTCCATTGGCAGAGTCGTGCGTATGGACAAGATGGCGTACAGCACCATATGAGGAACTCGAGAAGTGGTGAGCATGACTCTGTGCGTGAGAAGAATTCGTGCCCCTTATGAGTGGTGCTTCCTCTGCGCTTGAATGGGTAGATTTGGGTGAGAATTGTTCGCGTCCTACATCTACAGGAGATTCGTCTCTCGGGGTCTGCACAGTAGATGATGAGGGTGAACTATATGAATGCAGTTGATGGACATAAGATGTCGATACATCTACATGCAACATACGATTAAATGTGGAAGGGTGAGGTAAAAAAGAGCACTTGCATTCGATCAGAAATATGACCAGCAGGGAGCACAATCTGGTGGGACTGTGAGCAAGTTTCGTGCTTAGAATAACAAAGAGCACGGACACGATAAGGCCAACATGGTTGCCTACGTTCCAGCGAGCCAACACAGGTGGGCTTCTGAGGGCTTCGAACGAGTCCTGTAGCAAGTGAACAAATGCTGTGGATAATATGACACCTTATCGGTAAATCATCAGTCAGCTTTTTGCGGAAGCGCCCTAAATGACAAACAAACCTGTTCCAAAGTGTTTTCCTATGAAAAATATAATTCTGGGAATGCGGAGGCACGCGATTCGCTTCGAGAGGGTTGGGAACGAAACGGCTGAACATGGGGATGTCAATCGCAAACTCGTCAGTTGCTGCGATCACATCTGGGCTTACCCAAGAAGGAAACCGTAAAAATGAGCAACGTGGCCAGTACGCGTGTGTAGAATGCCTCGTTTTCTGACTCCATGAGGGACTCTAGGAAGCTGGTGTGATCTATGAGCATGGTGGGACATTCTCAAGTGTCTACTGCACATACCTTTTTGCAGAAATGATTGAGTGCAGAGTGCCGGCACTAGATTATTCCAACACCGTACGTGCGGATGCTACCAGGGAATACCTCTGTGGTTGCACAATACTCTCGAGTGCCCCCACCAACGCTGTGCACGGACAGCTAGAAGAGCGACTTTGTTGAAGTTGGAGGGCAGACTTTAAGTAAGACAGGGAACCGAGTACCGCCCTAGTTATCATTTTACGTAATCATATGTAGGGTCACTGTTATGATCTAGCCGGTGCTTGTCGCGTTCAACGTAAACTGGTACAAGAACGGAGGAGTCTGAGCAGAGCCGAATTCTAGACGCGGTCGGTACTAGGAAGAGAGGAAAGCACCTAGTTCATTTGTAACGGACTTGTCCGTCTGGAGAAGTTGTACAGGATGTATGTACCCGGTCAGTCGTGCAGTTGACAATCAGTGACCCCATCGCAAACTTGATACATAACCGAATGACAAAGAGGACCGCCCATTCTTATTTGCACACCGAAAGCCATTATACTCCTTGTACTTGGGTGTTACTGGAGCGACTATTTGTTCGGTACTCTGAGTCGCTGAGCGTACCGCAATTTTTGTGCAGTCCTATTTCTTTTTCGATTCCAAGGGACTGCGCAAAACAGTTTTATTTGAGGGCGACATTCGAAATGCAGAACCGCGCAGACTGCACGCGGGTCGGTGTCATGTATGGTAACAGAAATAAGTGGTTTATGGTATAAAGTAGAAGAGACTAGAACGCATTCAGTATATGAACTAGGACAATTCCAAGTAGAGCAAAAGACAGTAGAGAAGGAAGGACAGGACAAACGCACGCAGCGTAGAGTAGCATACAAAGATAACAGTCATGAGGCCCAAGGAAAAACGAAATTCACAAAGGAGATCCAGACAAGCATCTTGCCCGCCGTACACTCACCGCGAACTTTCGCCTCTTGTCTCTTCCACGACTGCCTTGACCCACCGTAGTACAACTGTTTCAAGCATCGATTCCCACCCGTCGTCCTTCCTTGCGACGAGACGAGGGTCGAAAATAAGAGGGGGTTCAGCCGTAGTGGACCGGATCTTCATTGGCGAAGGCGACGGTGACGCGTCTATAGAAATGGTATGGTCTGGTCGACTGGGTGTAGACGGGACGATGAGTGGAAGGAGGTACCGGAGCTTGAGCGCACTGGGCAAGACAAGGTCAAGCTGTGATTCGATCAAGGCGATAGAGATACGTACCCGGCCCATAACCGTAGGTTATCTATCCTTCGAAAAGTCCATCCTATTTTACCCTTTTCGTCCCTATCTGTGCCATCTGTGGATTGCTCGAGAAAAGCGATGTCGTGTACAGAATCCACACTGATAAATCCCCATGGTTTATGGGACCGACGCACCCCGGTGTTGTAAGCCGCACAGAGACACTGACCTGACGTGAGCGCACTGAAGAACGCTGTCCTTTCGGGAGTTGGGGGTAACAGGGAACGGAGATTATCGGGAAGAAGGGCAAACAAGAGAGCATGTGCGCGACCTACAAGACAAGTGTTAGCAGAGCCGTATCCTTTCGCGCCTGTCTACTGACCAACAGGGTCATTTGCGAACAATGAATGCTTGGCCCAATCAGGAAGGTCCTCTTCGTCTATGCTTCCTGCCTCCAAAACTGTCTCTACACTCTCTGGCTCTTCCATTAGTGACATGCCGCGCATGGAGTCGAGGATACCGGAGGTAGAGACAACGCGTCGCACCGAGCGTGACGCATCAGAGGGAAATTGGTAGGTGAACACATCACCCGTGCTGACTCTCCGGTTCTGCCCTTTCCCGTCCCTTGTCCTCTTTGCGCTCTTCTCAGCCTCTCTCTCCCATCCGCGTTTTCCATCCTTGGTGCCTCCAAATAACACGTCGTCGACCAGGTCGACGTATCGTTTAACTACATCTTGCTCCTTTCTGAGGTCCGTCAGCGTGACATCTTGTTTGTACAGCCATCCACCACCAAGTACAAGTCGATCGTCCCAGTGTTCTCGTTTTTCTCGTTCTTCTTCGCTGATACTGTCGAACTCATCCTCCCAGACTGGTATCGATTCACTACGGCCTTGCACGTGCACGAATGATATTGACATATCAGGATCAATATGAGGGAGGTCCGACTCATCGTCCGACATGACCGCTGGTGATACGCCACGCGAATGCAGGTGTTGGTCTTGCGATGAACCTCGATCGCTCTGAGCATCGTAAACCTCGTCGGACAGTGGTATTCTAGAGCGTTCTTCGAGTTCACGGAGCACAGCAAGAACTTCCAGTGCAGACTTGCGGATCAGGGATAGAGGATCAAGCTGGGAGGGCTTTGGCGGAGCCAGGTTACGTTTCAGGACGGGAGCGATCTTGCTTCTGTACTGAGTGCGGAGTGAACCTGCGGATTCATCAGGAAGCGCAATAACATAGTTTCGGACGGAACGGATAGCATGGGTGGTGGTCTTGAGGATGTCAAGGACGTCGACTACGCCGGAAGTTGGTGTTGGATGATGGGTATCTAGGAGGGAATCGCGAATTTTGTGTACACTCCAAGTGCGAGTGACGGCGGTGAGGTTCTGGATGACGACAGGAAGGAACGCTTCTGGATCTGTCTGGTATGCTTTAACATGGGGAAGAAGTTCTGGCTGACGTATTTCCGGAACCGCAGGCGAGGGTGGAAGCTCAAAGTCCGTGATGCTGCCAAGAGACGACTTGGACGTTTTCAGGCTGGCTAAGCCACCGATTGCGGGCACGAGCTGACCGTTCAACTTCTTAGAAGGGCTGGTAGGTGGGCTTAGCGCCAAGGTGGGAGGTAGAAGGGCCGGGGACCTACTTTGACTTTGCAGCGATACCTGTCTTTGTGAAGTAGTGCTGGAGGTGTTCTATGCTCCCAAGAGTCATGACGCTCTGTCGTTTTGCCGCGCTGCGACTGAACGGTTTGATTGGCTTGTTGCTCGAGTTCATGTTCGGGTAATAGGCAGTCAGACGACGCGATTTTGTTGCCATCTCCGAGGCAGGTGGGGAGGATCCCTCGCCAGAACCAGAGCCAGTGTAGTCTGGGGTGAGGGCGGGTGTCGTTGAGTCGGGCATAGTGGAAGACGAGGAAGAGAGTTGAGGGAGGGGGAGGGGGTGAGGAGGGGTCGAGGTGTTATAGGCTTAACTTGATGGACTGTGCTCACAAACGACGATGGCACACGGCAAGGATCAACATTACTGGGCCCAGCTCCGAGCAGCTCTCACCGCGGGCGTGTGGGCCTCTTCAGCGCCAGCAAAGACCCCCAACGGCTACTCCTTATCCTGGTCAGAACTCATCCGCAAGTTCAACAAACATTGTCTAGGTTTCCAGGACATTGCAGAGATCGCCTCGCAGACACAGGCACTCTCTATCTGGCTCTCTGCAAATGCCACAGACGAAGATCAACTCGGATTAGAGCCAGATGGCCAGCTGTGTCTCGTGTCCGAGTGCATGTTGTTGCCAGAGCTCATCCAGGAGGCGACTGTGGGGTACGATGCACTCAAGAAGCTCCAGAGCACACGTTCCAACGTACGTTAATATCCATTCTAACCACGTACTCAACCAATTCCGTCATAGTCTCTTCTCCTCGCCATCGCCTACTATGCGTATGCACTAGGAGACCCATCTAAATGTCTCGATTATCTTTCCCAAGTATCAAGTATCCCCGATGCACAGAGTCACATTCCTCTCTCCTCCACAGTCAGATCCGACAGCTCTGCACTCCAACCCCCTGGTTCTATCATAGACACGTCCACGTCATGGACCAGTAGTTTCACATCCGTCGATTCACCTCCCCCCACGACAAACATCATCGACGGCAGAGCTTGGGCAATGACCGAGTCTATTCGAAGTATATATCTACAAGGTTAGGATCTATCCGTTCTCTGTACTTTAAATGTCATCTGTTTCGTCGTCTAGGCGTGTGCCACGAGAAGCTCCACGCAGAGGATCCTGAATTTGCCATTCGAGCATATGCAACTGCCATCCCTCTGCTAAATCTCATCGAGTTTGAAATTCCGCACACGCTGACCGCAGTTGCTTCTCCATCATCATTTCCACAGTATTTCGAACTTTGGCGTTGGGTAGAACGTCTTATGTTTCGTGCCTTAACACTCCTCGCCCGTACGCGACATATCGATGACCAGGAGGGTCTCATCTGGAACTTTTTTACACGCTACAAGTCCTGCAGCACTCACTGGCCACCCACGTTTCGCACTTGCCATCGTTCGATCATCTCCGTTCTGCACCTGCGCGCTCTCATCATTCGGTTCCGTGCACTTCCTCTTCCAGCGACTCCTTCTCCCTCTCTTCAGCCAGAAAAACCACTTCAATGGCTCAACACAGCTCGATCAATCATTAACGAATACCGTACAATACTTGACAAATGCACCCACTTTCCCAAGGCCGGAGAGCGGAACGTCAAGGTCGAGGACCTCGTTGATTTATCTGTCGCCGTATGGGAGGCGAGCGGAGCGGTCGCAGATCAAGCACAATGGGTCATTGATGTCAGTAAACCCTCCATCTACCTCGTCCATTCTGAAATAGTCAAGTAGGTCCTCTGGTGGGCCACCCGACTCACCTTCAATTCTTACCGTATCTTTCGGCATATGTTCCGGCTTATGTATGTCTCTGGAAATACGGAACTCGCAAAGCGTACCTTACGCCTATATATCGAGGTCGTAAGTAAGACGCGTGCGGCGGGTGTTGACGGTGACAGCGACACAGACCGTCACTGGGTGGAGGCACTCGTGGAAGGTACAAGGATGTTCTGCCGCTTGGCACTATCTCGACTTGGCTCGGGTGGTGTCGAGGAAGCCAAAGAAGCGGGGGAGTTCTTAGAAAAGGCGAAAACACGTCTTGACCATGCCGACAAGGAACTTGTGGCACGGGTTGCTCTGGCAGAGGGTATTTGGAACACCGTCACTGCTATCATAGGTGGGTGCTCAAAATTTACCTGGAATTCCTCCGCATCTAACTTCATCGTCGGTAGAAAAACATGCCCATACCCGCTCAACGAAGTTGCATAGTGCGCTAGAGCACTATATCCATTCCGTCCAGACGTTCCCCACCCCCAGTGCACATCACCACCTCGCGCTAGCACTCGCATTACCTGGTCCTTTGCAGAGTCTAGAGGACGCTATCACCTCTGCACGTGCCGCTGTCGAAGGAGCACCAAATGAGGTTCGCCACTGGCACCTCCTTGGCTTGTTGCTCACAGCTCAAGGAGAGTGGGTGAAGGCGCGTGAAGTACTGGAGATCGGTGCCATGATCAACGAGTCTTCCCAAGAGACAGACGAATTGCCAAGTGATACGGAAGAGAAGGCTGAGAAGACTGCCCCAAGTGAAAGGGTGGCAACGAGGGATCCTGAGACAGAGAACAGTGTACCAGATATGCGTTCGCATAACGAAGCCGTGAGTAAGGTACTCGTCCACGAGATGATCCTCGACTCGGATGCGGCTGCGATCCCGCCTTCTGATACCCTCTTACACGCCCTTCCCGATCACCCTGGCGCGACACCGCAAGACGCGTTCGAATACGCGTTACAATTGCGACTCACACAAATGGCATTGACTGAATATGTCGAGGGCCCAGAAGGTGCAGAGACAAAGTGGTTAGACGTCTTTGGATGGATTGCAGAGCAAAAGGGAACAACCTCTGAAACCTTGCGTGCGTGCACCTCTACCTGGGTGTTCCCGCCCTTGTTGATAAAGTCTATTTCAGTACGATCCTCGGTTGATACCGCATCGCGCTCGGCAGCTACGCCGTCAGTCTCTGAAGTTCTTATATCTGAAACCCGGGAGACACCTCTCGAAGTTAATACCGATATGAAACCCCCGCCCGACCAATCAATCGACCAAGTACAACCTCCCCCGATTACTGTCACCCCAGCGACGCCAGCAGAACCCGAGCGCAAGTTTGCCTTGTCTCCCCTGCTCAAGCGCTCTTCCATAGACCGCGACGGTTCTACAGGAAAGAAGGTGCAAAAGATGCTCAAGAATCGCGTTCATAAAGGACAAGTGAAAATAAGTACCATATCAAGAAAGATTGGGCATGGCGTCACCAGGAATGGCAATTTGAAGCGGTCGAACTCTGCTCCAGGTAAAGTTCTATACGAATAAAGCATCCATCATCCAGAACGCGGGATCTCATGGTTGGCTTCAAAGACTTTCATGCAGTCCTTCAAAATCACCATTACCAGGCCTCCTCCATACACTCCCGTAGACCTCTTCGCTCACTGAAACGCAATCACACTGACGAAGATTCTGAACGCCTGGAGGATGACTGTCCGGTTCCACCACCACCACCCACCCCACCTCTGCAGGATGCCAAACCGATACCCCAAGCCTCCAGGGAGGACAAGCTATTAAGTGAACTGTGGGCATCATCTGCAGCAACCTTCCGGAGAGTGGGCAAGATCGAGCAGGCGAAGGGCGCTATCCAGGAAGCCGAGGTCAAAAACCAGGAGAACCCTTCCGTTTGGGTTCAGGTACGTACCGATTCCCTTCTATCCCGACCTAATCCAATGACTTGCTGGATCAGTTTGGTCTATATCACCATGCGCTGAATCACGACCGACAAGCAATAGAGGCATTCCAAAAAGCGTTGTTCATGTCCCCTGACGACGTTTCTGCTGTTGTTCACATGTGTCGAATCTACCTCAATCCTTGCCAGTCTTCCCGACCCTCGGAGTCAAGTGCGGACCCCGATCCTGACAAGGTCGACCTGTGCGCTGGTCTGCTAGGGTACATGTCACGCGGCCCTGGATGGGACGTCCCTGAGGTGTGGTACTTCCTTGCCAAGGCGTATGGCTTGCGTGGTCAAAAGGATAAACAGCGCGAATGTCTAATGACAGCGTTGACGCTGAGTGATAATCGATGCATCAGGGACCTCGGACGTGCAGTCGGGTGGTGTATATAGGTAGACCGCTGCATCAGCTGTCTGGTCAGCGTTGTTGCGCCAGTCTCCTTCTATTACCTCCCTTTCCGTCCCCGACCTTGTAGGTTTCTGAAAATGGCCCCCTCTGGTTATGTATATCCCACTTTTCAAACTAATCGAGTCGTATAAATCTTCTTGGTAGTATAATAATGGTATGCATGATCAAGTCTCTGCTGAAGGGTTTGCAATGCTTTGTTACGTCTCCCGGCGTGCAAGACACGGTCTTATTCCTGCATTGTCTAGTTACCAACATGCGATACTTGGGGAGAGCCCACTTGAATTCGCGACGTTGTCAGCAATGTCGTAGTCCGGAGCAGATTCCCAATGGTACACGCAACAATAGTCCCCCATCCGAGTTGTTCGTGAACTTTGCGGGGAAAGACGAGACCGCGTTGAAGTTTGTAACGGACGTTGAAGCCAAGCCCGACTTCTCACTTGTATCGAGCGAGTTTGACTAGACAGAAGGTGAACAGGAATAGCGTGGTTCCAAGCAAACTGTTCTGCAACCCCACTGGCACTAGACTGCCACCTTAAACGGGCTGTGACGACCCCCTTCTCTATTCGACTCATTGGATGTCTTGAAGTTGACTGCGCTAGCTCTGGCACAAGTGAGAATTTAAGGAAACGGCGGTGACAGAAACCAGCCTGTGCACCCTTTCGACAGGAAGCACTACGCGGTCCTCTTCCCTGTGCGTTTCCTGCGAGCCCGTGAGTAGCAAACAGGTCCTCATTCTCCGTCAGATTTGTTTCTGACAAGTTTCTTCCAGAACGCGGCTGGACGGCCGAGCCTCAAGCGCCCCGCCCTGCGGTACATTGAACCCGTCGTCACATCTCGTAGTTGAAAGTTGGGTTTCCTGGGCTGTATGCATTGCGACCTTTGGCCGGCATTATGTCCATGAACCCGTGTATGTATGATCATCGTCGCCGCAGCCAGGACGCAATTCGTCTTGTTCGTCCGAATATCTGATCAGTGGGATCCAGCTGGCAATGGACGAGTACAAACCAAAAAGATTGACCCCACGTACACATCACGAGACTGTCCAGTACAGAAAAAAGCGCCGAGTCGCCGACTGGGGTTTTACCAGGACCAGATACTCGTATCGTGACTGTATGATCGACCCCGACATTGCCCGTTCACGGCTTCGTAGTATCGTCCAACGACAAGGAGGGCGTACAACGGACTAGCAAGGATGAGTAGTATGATCAGGTTGTTCATCTCCAGTCGAGGTCTGCAACAGTGAGTAAGTAGTGATGTATGATGATATTCGACTAGATAAAAAATGCGTGGCACAGGGTGACTGTCCAGACGAAGAGCATGTAGAATAAGAATGGTGCAAGAGATAGATCAACGCAGAGTTAACGTGGTTATGGACATGACGGACATGAAAAACCGAAAAGCAGGGCAGTGATGAACGGGTAGAGTAGAAAGTAATGTGCGTGTACCTATTAAGAGACGTAATAACCTGCAGGCGACGATGCACGTCCTTGGTCTTATCTTTCTCGACACTGCGTAGATCTAGTCTCTGAGCAAATCCTGACCTACACGTACGTCCGCCAACTGGCGCAGGTCATCAGACACTCGCAACTACATCATCCCGCGGGCAATTTGGCTCAATTGCTCCGCCATTTGAGGGTAGTTTCTGATGAACTGTAGCTGTGCCTTGCTAGCCTTTAATAGAGTTAGTTTCACATGATCAAGTATGAATACGAGTTGGCTAACTTCGAGATAAGTAAGCGCAGCAATGACTTCTGCTTCTCCTCTGGCCATCTGAACTTGCTTCTCAAACCACGTAATCGCGACATCGATTTCGCTCTTTTGGAGAGCAAGCTGCGCGAGCGTAGCGACGGCAGGCTCGCACGAAGGGTCCAAGACAAGTGCTTCCCGACAAAGTGCTTCTGCAGCTGGAAGGTCTTGACGCCATTGGAAGATTGCGAGCGCTTTGTTGACAAGAGGTAGTGGGTTAGGAGGAGAGCTAGCAATCCTGATTTAGCACTAAAAGAACACTGGATTGCAAAAAAAAGCTGACTTGGCCTTCTCGAGTTCAATAGCCCTGTCAAACTTCTCGACGGCTTCTTGGAAACGTTGTTGATCCAACAATAGTTCACCGCTGTAACGGAGTCTGTAAGTTGCACTCTCGTCATATCCATTCCACGAAACCCACTAATAGTTGCAGACTTCACCCCTTGAGGGGAACGATGCCATTGTCCGTCGGAAGGTCGCCATGCTGTTTGCGAGGTTTTCTAATTTATATTGTGCAACTGCAAGCTGAATGTGCGAGAACACGAATGACGAATCCAGTGCAGACGACTTTGTGTAATTGGTTGCAGCGGACGAGAAGTCGTTCGTGATGAAGAACACTTGAAAGAGTCAACTTCAACTATCAAAAGGAGATAGGTTTAACGTACCTTGTCCTCGATGGTAGTAAACGTCAGGGTCGTCTTCGTTGATCTTGATAGCATCCTCAAAGCACTTCATTGCCTGAGCATTGTCACCCTCCTCCATGTGCACACTCGCAAGCTTCACTAGCGATTGTGTAAACAAAGGGTTGAGAGTGAGCGATTCGAGCAGGTCGGCTTTGGCTCCGCGGACATCTGCAGTTAGGAACCTGCAGAGCAATCCGTAAATTCGATACTGGAGGATGTATACATGGTCGACGTACTTGAATGTTCCCCTCAGGTTGAGGGCCTCGGCACGACCAATATCCCACGATATCCCCTGCTCGAGAGCCTCGTTGACAAAGGTGAGCGCATGCGGGTAGTCGGCTGCTTCGAGCGCCTCGAGGGCTAGCAAGAGTGTTTGGTCGCCTTGTGATGGGGTCTCGGGAAGCGTAGGAAGCGGTCCTGCGGCTTGGTCAGATAATCTACTGGATGACACAATCCAGAGCTCACGTTTCCGGAAAGCAGCGAAATAAGCCGAGATGAACGTTTGTGAGGGCAAACGTGGTTCCCGAGTCTATTCAATTGGAATGGCATGTATGTAAAGTGATGATTGAAAGAATGACACGACATCACACACCGCTAGAATGGATTGCGCCTTTTCGGCTGCCAGTTTCTTCAAGACACGCTCTACTGCTTGCGCGGCAATGTCGTTCTGAAACTTTTCAAGAATTGTTGCAGCGGTGAAATCTGTAAAGACAGAATTGAGTCCACCGAAGGCTATATTTGGAAGATGACAAGACTTGAGACACACCTCTCAAAGCTTCCTCGTAACGGTCCAAGGATTCAAGAGCAGTTGCGCGCCTGTTGAGGGCCTTGACATAATTCGGGTCCTGGCGGAGAGCATCGTCGCAATCTGCCACGACGCGTTCGTGTTGTGGAGGAGACATGTGCATATAACCTGCAAACCGAATGAATCTGGAGTGAGTGGGTAGATCAGGGGCGTGACGGACATGCTGCTCGATTGCTGTAAAACACGGGTTCTGGTCGTGGCGATACCTCGATGGCCTGGGTGTAGAGTTCGATAGCCTGCTCAAACTTGCGTGCCTGGTAAAGTGAGTTACCCCGTGTCTTGAGAGACGCAGCCTGTTTCACGCGTTCCTGTGGGAAAACGAGTGATGTGCATGGTAAACGGTGGAAAGAGGGGGAACAAACCTCAAACGGCATGGCAGCTATCTGCTCGGGAGATGGCGGTGCACTCTCTGCAGGACGCACAGTCAGACCAACCGGAGGCGGATGAAGAGACATACCGTCGACGGCCTCGACTCTGGGCTTTATCTCCTCGATTATGGGACCATCCGGGTCATTGGCGGACTTTTTCTTGGGCTTTCTGTCCTTTGACTTGCCCTTACCGGAGGGCGGTCGTGCGGACAAAGAAGTGTAGTAGGCGGCACCGGCAGCGACGAGGACAGCTGCTGTTGCGACGAGGATTACACGCCTGTTTTCTGATACAAAGTCCTGGACGCGGTCGAGGTAGGACGGGGCGGCGTCGGGGGAATGAATCGGGGCCATGGTGAACGCAGGAGACTCTCGAAAATATTTCTGTAGCAGCCTAACCCGGTCTCACACGTGTACTTGATTATGTCAACACGAACACCCGCCGTACCCGTCGTTCGTTTCTCCAGCCAACTCAATCGTGCCAGGCATCCCCTCCCGCCCGCTCTTCGCCGTCTCGGGCGTCACTGGCGCCCACAGCTCTGGGGTATCCAATATCTTTTTGACCAAATCCTCAAACACCTCCCGCACGTTGACCGCCATCTTTGCAGATGCCTCCAGAAACAGCGCATCTTGCCGTGCTGCGAAGATAGCCGCCTCATCTGTATCCACTTGCCGCGAGTGCTCCTGTCGCAGGGTTAGAATCTGCATAGTGCACATAAACAAGACCTACCTTGTCTAATTTATTGCCGACGATGATTTTGGGTACTGTTGTCGACACGTAGGTATCAATTTCTGTGAACCATTTTGGGAGAGCGTCGAAAGTTTCTCGATTGGCAACGTCATATACTGTTCTGAATAAGCTATCAGACCGACAGCATACTTGTCGTACTCGCCTAGAATAATTCCCTGTGCGCCGCGGTAATACGCAGATGTGATGGTCCGAAACCGTTCTTGTCCTGCTGTATCCTTTCAAGCAAGGTTCAGCATTCGTCGAGGGCCAAGGGCCAAAATCACCAACCCAAATGCTTAGCTTTACTTTTCGTCCATTCACCTCCATCTTATGGACCTGTCGTCATACATGGTCAATATCGTGTCATACTGTGCTCCACTGTGAAATGGGACATGTTCCGTAACCTTCTCACACAAAGGACACCCCGGAGCCCAAGTTGCACGTACTCACCCGAAAGTCAACCCCAATTGTAGCAGTCGCCTCGTCCTCGGGTATCCATGCTTCATCAGAGAACCGCAACAATAGACTACTCTTCCCCACAGACGCATTTCCTATTAGCAGGAGCTTGACGTTAACGGGAGTAGAGGCGCTTGACCCGGACAGTGTCGAGCTGGTTTCGATGGCTGGCATTCTGGAGTGGTCGTTAATAGGCCCGAGGTCGTCGTTAGCTGCAAGTGAAGGTGATCGTTGACTCCGCACGAGGTTACTCGATCAGGGCAGACGCCTCGACCTCGCGTGCACACTCACAACCAAGTCCTGACTTGCAAAATGACAACACATGGATGCGAATACAACACAAACAATGTAATTCTATCGTTATCACTGTCTCACGCAACCCCCAAGGCTGCCAACCGCGCAATGGACTCAACGAATGACGATTTCCAACGTGGCAGCATCCTTGGCGCAAGGGACGATACACGTTCGTGATCGGGTGTTACACCGCGGACCATATATGTGCGTGGAATAGGCATCTTTACTGGTAGATAAAGTTGTACCTCGACAACAAGTGTGGTATTGCAGATAGCTGGGGACCATATCTAGAGCGTTCAGCAGTGTTCAATACATGTATGCGTCCTAGATGACGAGGTACATACCGGGCCGCGTTATCATACAGCTCAAACAAAGGAATCGCGAGTAGCTTCATGTTTTTAGGGACGGCAAGCACTTCTGCAAGCACAAGTTGGAACAGTCGGAAAAGGTTGCGATTAAATAATGAAGACGTACTGCGTTCAGGCATCTGGACAAGGAAGAGCTTCTTGCATTCCTTGGGCTTGGTTATATGCGCTGGCACGAAGGGGTACTAAAGGACGCGTGGTCGAAGCTCGGAGTTAGATGAATCATCAATTAAACGTACCATAAACGTTTCAAAGTTGGGTCTCCACCACTGCGCGAGACAGTCTCCAATCTCCCACTCGTTGTCAACACCATGAGATGCATTGAATTGCTTCGATTCGGAAGGTGGCGCGAGACGCTCATCCAACCTACGCTTGAGGCCGTCGATATCGTCTTCACCTGGTTTTAGGTAGTCCCCTGGACTGCGAAGAATTCAAATAGAGTGTAGTGCGGGTTGGGATGGCGCTTACAGCTTAAAAAATGCGTTCGCGATCTGGAGCATGAGGATGTGGGGGTGACCGTGGTCGTGCACGACGAGGATGCCCTCTACGGTGCGACGCATGCCAAAGTCCTCATAGTTGTTTTGAAGACGTTGCAAGCGGGCAGAGACAGAGGGGTCTTCTTCGGGCTGGGCTTCCTTGGTGCTGAACAAGGGTGAGACAAATGGTGGTGCGTGGTGGCAAAGGGCGACCAACCTGAATGTGAAATTAGAGAGGGGATAACTACACACCTCGTGAGCCGATTTCTTTTATGGTTGAAACAAACACACGCACAGCAGAATCGTGTTTGACATCGTAGTACAGGTCGTCGTCTTCGTCGTTGAGCACGCCAGTGGAAACGACGCGGTGCGAGGCACGTGACGCAGAAAGTCGGTGCTGAGATATTTCCATTTTAGGTACATTTTCCAGATACAATAGAGACAAAATAAGCATGTAGCGCCGCCCCGATTACGACCGAAGTCAGACAAAATTTCCGATGAATCCATATGAGGGTACATGGGCCGAGTAACAAAAACCAAGCGCATCAGGAAAGAATTTTTAAAGAGAAAATGAAGGAGAAACGAGATGTAGTCGCGCTGTGTTGCTAGACACAAGAATGCACGACTACAATGGCGCTGGGCTGGTGCCGCTCTCGATTTGGACGCGTTCAATTGCTGTGAGGTACTTTTCTGGTTAGCTCAAGTGCCGGGAGGGCGCGCTCAGTTACGGGAAAGCCGTTCATTTCGACCATACATATTGACCTGACCTGTGTCCTTACGGCCGTGGTGTTGCATGTCCGAGATCCGATCATACAGCCACCCTCCGGGGGGTTCGTCTTCGGCTCACCTGCCCTATGAGCAAAAATTTCCGATCATCGAGGTCGGCGACGATGGCGTGATACAATTCTCCTCTTCCCTTCCTCGTCTCATCGTCCCCCGCCATGTCCACCCCGGGGAATCCTCACGACGTGCACCACATCCGCTGCAATACCGGGAACGGCGACGACCACTATGACGACTGTGGCGCCATGCACCCCACACCGTCGCCTCCCCCAGACGAGTCCATCTTACACCGAGCTGGGTATGGTTTTTGATATCTTTTCTGCTCCACATGCTAGACCTCCTATACACAGTCTGTTACAGCAGATGAGCTCTTCCTCTCGCACTTCGGGGCAGCCATGCTCGCAGGACATCATACGAGCAAGTACAGTCCAACTCTCCAGTTCAGACATCCCCCAATTTCCCCTTTCTAACCTTAACCCACCTCATCCAACCCCCTCGTCTGATCCCCGTCTGATCGCACCCTCTTCGGCTGCATACGCCACTCAAAGCCCAACCGAGCCATCTTCCGAACGTGCGTTCTCTCGCTGCCCTAAGTGTAATTTACCCACACCATGCCATCACACGTTTTTAGCTTGTCCGTCTCAATCCCGTTACTCATTCATCTTTCCGAGCAGTGGGATCCAAGATGGCGCCCCTGAAGTCATCTCTAGGACCACTGCTCATCCGTTTTTTAAATACATCCACCCACTCCCGTCCTCATTCGCTCCCTCCTCCCACAGAGGCAGCCCGCGATTCTCTCTTGTTTCCGATCCAGACATGGATACTGACCTCTCTGCATCTACATACACGTTCGATTCTAGTCCAACGGGCCTCTCTGCCAGTGCTACTCCTGGCTCGGGCGTGTTCAACCCCAACGAGGCAAGGCATACAACACCCAGAGCACCTTCTGCGCTCTCCATACTCCTTGCCAGTAAAGAGCACCAACAGTTACCTAGTTCCGAACGGGTTCGCCGCGAAACAAGATACGAACGTGGTACCACATCGGATTATCCTACTTCCCACAAGTCCGTAACACCGACCAACGAACGCCCAGGCGACGCCTACTTCTCCGCCCTTGCTAACTCCCCGCGCCATCTGGAAGTGAAATCGCCCACGGGATTTCATCGTGTGACATCTGGAGGAGGGGTGGAACCGGAATTTCTGGGTCAATCACAACGAATACCTGATGAAGCGACTTCATTGCTACGCGCTTATCACCCCACTTCTTATCTCGAAGGCGCCAATAATGGCTTACGATCCACGTGTATGGTCACAAAATCACAGTCAGAGCACGCAAAACCAGTCATTCCAAATGACTATGGTTCATTCGTGTTCCAGTCAAAGTCATCTGGGACGTTTCGGCATATTTTCGGTTCACATCTCGGGAGACAGGCATTTAAGGCACTTCCTGCCGTTGCCTTAGGTACCTTGTTGAATATTTTGGACGGGATTTCTTGTACGTGTTCTCCTTCATTTCTGGATGCAGTATATTTGGATCTCCCGTCGGGTACACGGCCCGGCGGAGCCCTTCAGTTATCCAAGTTAGCACGGCTGCTCATAAGATCTGATTAGATGGTCTGATCATATTTCCCGCGACCGGTTTGTTTGCCAAGTTTGGGGGTGTTGGGGTGTCTATGTTTTTCGTCTCGTGAGTGTGTTCCCTCTGATTTGATTTTCACGGTTGTCGTCACCGTCCCGCCATCACGTATCATACATGGCAAATAGAAGTACAGACTAATATGTTTACCATTTAGCGCGGTCATTGCTCAGCTTGTGTATACTTTGGGTGGGAGCAACTTCGCAGGTGCAAATGGAAGTATGATGATTGAAGTAGTGGTATGTGTTATTTTCTTCCCTGGATCGTTTTTTCGACTTCTTTAGCTTTCATCGTTCGCTTGGCGTCCTGCCATTCTTTATGTATGCTTTTGTGGCATGAACTTAGACTATATAACTTTTATAGCCCTTCTTCCACATCCTCGCATCAACAATTGCACAAGACATCCTTGGAGATGACTGGGCCGAAATGCCGGACATGAACCAGGAGGTCTTGGCGACCACGCTTGTGGCATTTGCGTTATCTAGCTTACTTACTGGTAGGTCATCGTTACCAGGCGACGTTCTTCTTGACGAGGGGAGAAGAGGGTTTGCCATGATATACAGTCCTCTGTCGTGGTTAAGAAAGTCCCTTTCTCTTCTCGAGTGGGGAAAGCTAGAGCATGTACTGATCTATCAGGTGGACCTGCTTCGTGCTCCCATGATCAAGATTCTTGAGTTTCACAACGACGCTGTATTTCTGGAATCTGATCATGACCTCTTATGTGCAGGGTTGACGTTCTTCCTCCTCGGATACCTTCGTCTCGGTGTCCTTATTGGGTTTTTTCCTAGACATATTCTCGTCGGGTAAGCACCGCTCATCGCCCTTGTTCCACCCACTGTCGAGTGGCGTGTGATGGTGCTGTCTAATGCAGCTGGACTAATGAAGTGCATCCTACAGGTGTATAGGCGGTGTGGGAGTATTCTTGATTCTGACAGGGTAAGTCTCGCTCCGTTGAATCGGAACCCTGGGTTCTGATCGCTATGTGTCCAGTCTCACAGTCAGCACGCGCCTCCCTCCCGATGTGCTTGATCCGCCAACTTGGCATATCCTCCAATATTTTGCTCTCGATCCGCATGCGCTCATGATGTGGGTCCCACCTTTCGCATTGGCGGTGCTCCTGAGAGTAATAACCGCGAGGTGGAAACATCAACTTGTGTTTCCTATTTGTGAGTCTCCTGTGCCTGTCGTTTGGAACATCATTCTTGAGTTAGTGCATGTAGATTTCCTGATCATACCAATAATCTTCTACGTCGTTGTCATGGCCATCCAGTTTGATCTCAACGCGCTCCGACAGGCTGGGTGGCTGTTCAAAACCGCGGAGGAGGCCGGACGCGCGAACAGTTGGTACGCATTTTATACTTATTACGGTAGGTTTTGTCTTTCGTAGAGTAGACCTATGGATGGCTACTTACTGGTTCTGTCCTGCTACAGACCTCCGTGTAGTTCGGTGGTCTGCTATCTGGGCTACACTGCCTACGCAGTTTGCACTGTGTGTAGTGTTATAGTTGATTTCGAACTATACTTATTGCTGATGGGGCTGGGCTACTAGGCTGTTTTTCAATATGCTACATCCTCCTCTTAATGTTCCTGCTCTGGGCGAGTGTAGATTTAATTGTTCTCTCACGCATTGCCTTGCTGACGGATCGTCCTATGCACGGGTTGTACAGCTGTATCATTGGATGAAGACGATGTCGATACAAATAAAGAACTTGTTGCCCACGGAATGTCCAACCTTGCTGCAGGATTTCTTGGTACCGTGTACGTTTTCACCTACTACGCTGCGATGATACACTGACGTATCGCAAGTCCGAATTATCTTGTCTATGTCAACACGCTCTTGTCAGTTGTTTCCTTCCCTACTTTACCTTGGCATACTGAGAATCATATCGCGGACAGATTCTATCGTGTGGGAGGAGGGAATCGTTTATCTGGGTTCATGCTTGCCGTGGCCACGTTTTTGCTTCTGCTTATCGGCACCTGGCCAATTGCATACATCCGTACGTTCATTCCAAGATCCTTCCACGAATCCTTTTTTCATCGCCATACATAGCTGTCATGGTTGTCAGCGCACTGATTTTTGTTCTTGGTATTGATCTTGTGAAGGAGGCATTGTGGGACACAAGGCATCGTGTGAGCAAGTGAGTACTACACAATTGATGCGCTGAGAGTCGTCTTTTGATGCGAAATTCACTCAGAACGGAATATATCACGATAATCAGCATCATGGTGACTATGACCGTTTGGGACTTTGTCGCTGGTGTTTTGTTTGGGATCATCGTTAGCTGTGAGTTGACCCAGCACTCGCGACTATGAGACGACTCACCAGTTCGTGCCAGGCTTCTTTTTTGTCGTCCAAAACTCCCAGCGGCGGAGCATTCGAACGTGCTACGCAGGAGACGCCGCGATCTCCACCGTCCGCCGTCCAGCAGCTCACCGTGCATATATCCGCGAAGTGTCGAAACAGACACGCATCATCCAACTGCAAGGGTTCCTCTTTTTCGGAACGATCTCTCATGTCGAAGATGCGATTCGCTCTCTTGTCAACGGCTCGATGTTTCATACTCACCCGGTCCGCTTTGTCGTCGTCGACTTTTCGCTTGTCGGCGGGGTCGACCTGTCAGCCGCCGAAACGTTCGTGAGAGTTCAGAGGCTGCTGGCTGCCAAGGGTGTCGTGCTCGTCTTCTGTGGTATGTCGAGGCCGGATGTGGGCAGGGCGTTGGGCAGCGTGGGTGTGTTGGAGCAGCCGTATGTGGAACTATTTGAGACATTGAATGATGCCATGGAGTGTGAGTCGTGGGTAGTCCCCCGTGTTGTTTGTTTGTATTCTGTGGGCATGGTGCTAACGTGGTGTGTGATCAAGGGACGGAGAATGCATATCTCCGTGCGTGGTTTAGAGCACAGAAAAAAGAGACTGCGCCCGTTGGTAAGTCACATGTACACGTATTCCTCGTTTTGCGTACGACTGAATGTGATCCCCGTCTTGTACAGTACTCCCGGGTCGTCAAAAGGTGGATGTCGACTTCCACGAAACCCTGGTTGGGTCGCCCCGACGACTGCAGCTAAAAGATGCAGGAGAGCGAATCATGACAGGCGGTACGCGTCTTCCTCGTTCTGCGTGCATCCCGTTCATCCAGTGCTAATTCCAGAACTCCTCACCGACGTCTCTCCCGAGCCGCTCCCCACGCTTTTCAGAGTGTTTGGGCCCTTTGACGCGCTCGACCACATCTCCACCGCTGCGCTCGGGCCCTACTTCGAGCACGTCGCGTTCCCCGCCGGCACCGTCCTATGGGAGAAAGACGACACACCAAACGGGCTGTACATCATCGAGTCGGGCGTCCTCCGCGCGTCGTACAAGTTCGCGGAGCATACGCCAGTTATCGAGGAGAGCATGGTGTCAGGGACGCTTGCAGGGGAGTTATCCGCCCTCTCGGGGCTTCCACGGAACGCGCGGGTCGTCGTCGAGCGTGATGTGGTATTGTGGCGGCTCTCCGCGGAGAGCTTGAAGAAGCTCGAGGAGGAACATCCGCAATTAGCACAGCGGTTCGTGAGGCTCGTACTCAAAGGTGCGCTTTCGCGTGCGAGGTCGTTCTCGTTGGGGCCTGACATACCTCGTTTCAACAGCTGCCAAGGTTGATACGGATACACTCCTCGCCGCACTCGCCACGAGATGAGAAAAAAAAGTCTGGATGGATGGGTCACGATATTACACCGCGTTTATATACATCGTTATCTACAGCATCACGAGTTTCGTAACTCTAGTCCGAGTATATATGCTACAATAGAAATAGAGTTATGTCGTCTGTTCCTCTCCTTCGTTTTCTCCTCTCAGCGGGGCCAACTCAGCACAAAATGTTCTCCTGTGTGCTTAGTTCCATAAAGACTTCGTGAAACCGCTTCGACCACCACCCGCGCTCCTCACGCTCTTGCTGCTCTGAATCGCCAACCATGCCATGCCCCGACTCCTCGATCTGCATTGACGGGCTCTTGGGGAACGGCAAACCTGCTGCGAGGAGTGATAAGACCGACTTTTGCGCCGTTGTCCCGGATGCAGCCCGATTGACAAGCGCGTGCGCCGTAGCGAGCGATGACAGCGCACGCTGCGTGTATTGACAACACTGTTGCAGCGGTGCGAGCCACTCGCTGAGCGACACAGGCGTACATACATACTCACATCTGTGAACGCTCCTCGGGGCGCGCGGGCAGGACAGCGCAACTGTGACAACGGGTCCGGTCGACTGCACGTAGCCCTCTTCAAGTGCACGGGACGTCAGCGGTGCGAGGTCGAGCGTGATGCAGGCGCGGCGCTCTGACGGGTTCGTCACCTCTGGCGTGAAACGTACCGAGAGAAACCAGCACGCACCGATCTCGTCGAGCACCGAGACAACCCTCGATAGCCCAAAGTTGTCTAGAGGTTCCAAGTCGCACGCTCCATCAATGCCGCTGCCGTCCGAATCGAGACGAGATGCCAGCAGGACGAGGTCCGAAAAAACCAGTACCTCCACGTCCACAGGTTCAGACTCGACACGGACCACGGGCGTGGACAGCGCAGGCTGGACCTGGCTCATGTGCATGTCAAAACTCGACGGCGCTGTGCCAAACGATACTACGGTCGACGTAGTTGATTTGACAGAGTTGGATCGGCCCCGCCAGGCTTTGACCGCTTTGGAGAGCTTGTCCGCGCGTCGAGTATGTTGGTCCGAGGGAATGTCCGATCGTGGGGCTGCTTGGCTGTCCACGACGGAC
>JBBPTI010000026.1:0-33822 GCA_038093995.1 Tylopilus aff. callainus | reverse complement strand
ATAGCCAGGAGCATGTTCTTTCAACCACCCACTTACACTTTGGCTCTATTTGTTCTTTCCAGTGAGTTATATAATAAACACTTCAAAATCTCAAAACATTGACTCAATTTTGGAAGTCACTGTATCCCTTGCAGAGTTGGTCATCTATGAAGGCATCTACCTTTTCTTGCTCCTTTGGGCTTAAGGGGATGATCCTTCCCTTTTTGGATCAAAAGATCTCCTTGAGTTCTATTGCATGATCCCATGGTTTGTGGAGGGGCATGCACTCTGACTTCTTCTGGGAGAAGACCCTTTTGAAGTGATGGTACTGTGGCAGTACTAGGATTAAGGTAGAGTTTGAGGATGACTCCATTCTAGTCCAAGCCCTTTCTTCAGCCTAATGGACTTCCAAAATGTCCTGTCTGTGGAGAGTGTGGCTTCCTTGTTCATAATTACAAATCTTTGGACATTTCTTGAAGTGGATGTCCCCCATCTTCCAATTGATTTGTGGGTTATGATCATGGAGCCATGGATATCCAAGGATGATGTCATTCATGCCAATATTGGTAATGTAGGCATGAAGCTTCTCTTAATGTCCATCAATGTCATAGTACACCTCCACTTCTTCTGTGATCTGTCTGGTAGCATTCTCTGATCTGTCCATGTTGAATACCATGATGGTCCTGCAGGCAGTCAGCTTCAGTATCTGATGTTTACATATGAAGTTTTTGTTAATGAGTGTTAAGTTGGCACCACTACTAATTAGTGCTGTTGCTGTGATATATCTTTGCTTGGTTGAGGGTTTTATCTGTATGGTTAGTTTTATCTCTTTTCCTTTATGCACTACCCTCATGTACATCCTCATGTCTTTTGGGATTTTGGTGGTGGATTTAGGGGAATTAAGCACAGGTTTAGTTTCTTGGTCCCTGCTGGGCTCATTGGGAGACCCTCCTAGACTGGTTGCATTAGATACTAGGGTTGTTAGTACAGAAATGAGATGTGTTAGTTCCACCAAGAATGAATTATTAGCCTGTGAGACACCCAGATCATCTCCTAGGCTCTGTCTTTTCCCTTCTGCTCTTTTCCAGCATTGGGAAAACCCTCTTCTTTGTCTGGTGCAGTGTGCCCTTCCTCCTTGGCTAGGGCCATCCTTTGGATCTGCCTCTTTCAGCAGCTGAACTGATGCCCTCCACTGTGGAAGAGACACTCTGGGCACTGCTTCTTTGGCTTTTTGCAATTGTGGGCCATGTGTCCCATACCCTTACAATTGAAGCACTTCCCCTGGCTTCTCTGGATGGCAAAGACTGTTTCATCATCTTCTCCTGCTATGTGATCAACCTTTTGTTACGACCTCGCTCACGGCCTGCTTGCATTCTGCTCTTTTCACTCCCTTTCCGGCTCCACTCCCTATTTCGGCATTGGCACCCATGACTTGCTTATTAACAGCACTCACACGCCACACGATGGCTGTGCCAAGCTGTGTCTACCTTAGTAAGCAGATCCAGACCCTTGCACAGCCCCATGACATCATCATCACACCATATCGCATCATAATGACACGATCTTGTGTCATCAGTGCCCAGGCTGCACAAGGCAGTGCAGTGACTCCCCATGACTCACCTTCGGCCAGTAGTGTAAGCCCCGCACTCCCACGTCTACCCTGAAGTACCCGTATGTAGTAATAATGGACCAAATACATACACACACTTGTAACTGTATATAAGGCTGGCAATTCAGCCCCAAGATCCTCATTCGAGTTATCTTGGGTTTTCCCCTTAGTCCTCAGTCAATACCTGGGCCCCCACTAGCTCTAGTCACCCTCCTCTCTTAAGCTGTCATACAGCTCACTACACAGCCCTGCCTAAGGGTTGTATCATTATAACTTGAATCATCTTTGCTTCACTGTCGCTGTTGCCACCCTGAAGCTGCCATCAGTAGTGAGCTCAGCAGGATTGTTGGCCATTGTTACTGACAGCCCCTGCTCCAGTGAACCCAGCCCAGATTTCCATCCCACATCCCGAGTATGCCCTCAACATTGCTGCCCTCGCCGCCAGTGCTCGCCTCTTTGTAGAGGAGCACCTCCACCTATTCACACAAGTCTTTGACCCTGCCTCCACCACAGCACAACGAGAAAGGAGGTTAGTAGGGGAATACAGAGAGGTTAAGAAAGAAGAGGAGGAGGACCTAGTACTACCACTGTCGCTTGCCCCCTCCCCTAAGTGTGAGTCGACCCCACCTGAGTCTATTGACCCAAACGACCTTGAGGGGCCATATCGAGACCCCACCTCACCTGAAACCTGTCGTCGCCTCGACGAAGAGTACTGTTGTTGGCAAGAGAACCGTGCCAGGTTCTTAGTTGAAGAAACCCACCTCGCACGCCGTGAGAGAATCACTGCAGCTAGAGCTGCCTGCTGCACTGCCACTGCCATCCTTGTCTGGCCTGATCATGGACTGGGACGCCTTTGTCCTCGCACATCTCTGCGCCGCCCTTGCTATCTTTAGTTCCCTTCTAGTAGCCCCTGCTACTATTACAGTACCACTTCTCATTCACGCCTACCTGCATTTGCTAATAGGCATTCTCCTTTTATACACCCCACTTCTATGATAGTGCAGCTCCTGCTGCTCATTTCCACACTTCTTACTATCTTCTTTTCTTGCCTCATCACCTTCTTCCTTCTTTGCCTCCTCTTCCTCCTCACACTACAGCTTACACCCCTCCAGGCACAGCTCACCATCAGGGAAGGAGTTTACTCCATCACCATCAGCTTTGAAAGACAAGCCATCCATGCTGAAGAGGAACAGCCACAGCAGAATTACGGCTGGTAGTTATTGAATAAAAACTTTTTTCCTTTGAACCCTGAGTGACCATCATAGGACAACTGTTTATGCGACTCCGATGGAAGGAGGACAAACAGAAACGACTGAGACCAATCAGCCGACCACAGATCGCCTGAGTTAGATCAACCCTGTATAAGACAACAAGACACCCAGCCTTAATTGAAGAGTATTGAAGAAGAACCTGGGTGATCCGAGATGAAAAGAGAATCCAGATCCTAAAAACACACGTAGCCTGACACTATGTCACAGTCCACACTCCAAATCCTTGCCAACCCGAACCTCATGTTGGAGGACAAGATTGCTGCCATTGTGTTAGAGTTCACCATGCTGACCAAGCAGAACCAACAACTCTACAACGGATGCATCGAGGAGCAAAAGAAAACCGCTGCTCTGCTAAAAGATGTGGCCACCCTCAAGCAAACAGTAAGTAATTTGAACAGCACCGCTTGTAATGCTCATGGCTATACTACGTTCCCTTCTTTCCTACATTGCCTTCTTTAGCCACTTTGACCCATGCCACAGCACCGCGACTCGGTATTGCCCAAGTCCTGTTCCCACACCAGCTAAGCACAGTACCTGCAGCATTTTGGGCACTGGACCACGGTAGAGTAAAGACCTGATTACCTGGGTACTGATGCTGCCCTGCAGCACTAAGGCAATCTGCAGTTGCAATGGCACCATATGTTGCCACCCGGTCTCATGCCTATAGTGATACTTGCGCATCGCATGCCATAATACGCCATCCACTCCCACTCCAATGGCATTAACCTCGCAATGGCGCCATCGCTTGCCACCCTTTCCCACTCCAGTAGCGTTTAACCTGCAACATCACCTCCCTCGCATGGACCAGGCCAGTTTCTGCTTCGCACTTCCTTATTTAGTAACCCCACCTGCCCTTAGCTAGTTTAGGCTCCGCTTGAACCCAATCTGTAGTAGTATATAAACCTGCCTGTATTATATTGGAGCCCCAATCAATTCTTCTTGGGTCTTCCCTCACAAGGCACCCGCATACTAGGAGATTGACTCACTTCCCCATCATTGCTTCACTTTGCTACTCGCCCCCTTGTGCGTTGCACCCAGGGCTTTTGTCTCGCTTCATTCCACTCAATGCCTCCTTGTGCCTTGCACCCGAGGTCGTTTCACCGCTGCTGCTGGAGGGAAAGCCTTGCGGAAAGTAGAAGTCTTTGTGGACCCTGGAGATTATGAGGGCTCAGTAGCCAAATTCGAAGAATGGTGGGCCAAGATTAAGGCATGGCTCCACACGAACCAGTCCACCATCCTGCCCAAGAGTTATGAAGCAGTGACAGTGGTTTTATCACGGCTCAAAGGACCAAAAGCCGGACCCTTTACCCAGACCCGCCTTAGATGAGGGCAATCATATACCTGGGAAGAACTTGTCCAGGAAATGGAGAGCCTCTTTCAATCCGTAAATCAGAAGAACTGGGCCGTTGCCCAACTTGAACAGCTCCACCAAGGTACACTCTGGACCAACGATTTTCTAGTCCAATGGGAAGCCCTGTACCAGATGGCTGGCATCGATGACAGCCACATGATCCGGCTGCTCGAAAGAAACACTGCCCAGCACATCATCATGCAGATCTTCAAGGAAGGAGTCCAAAAGTCCACTCCTGCAGACTACCTACAAAACATTTGAGATGTGCGATGTGCGATGGAGGCTCTCATGTTCATAAGAGGTAGACTGCAGGTCTACCAACCCTGTGGAGACCGGATGGAGGTAGACCAGTTCGAAGAAGCAGATGAGAAAGCCGTCTTCACCATCAAAGGAAGTTCTGGCAAGTGTTTCAACTGCAAGGGCACCAGGCATATGGCCCACGACTGCAAGAAGCTGAAGAACCAGTGTGCCGAGTGTTATTTCCACGGAGGAGGACACCGGTTCAGCTGCAAGAGAAGGAAAGCGCACTGGGTCACCTTGGTCAAAGACAAGGCCAGGACCACTGCAGTTGAAGAAGAGGATTTTCCCAACACTGGAAAGGAGCAGAAGGGAAAAGGCAGAGCCTAGGAGATGATCTGGGTGTCTCAAAGGCTAATAATCATTTCTTGGTGGAATTAACTAAGCTAGTAACCGTGCTGACAACTTTAGTATCTAATGTAGCTGGTCTAGGGGGGTCTCTTGATGAGCCTGGCAGGGACCAAGACACTAAACCTGTGCTTAATTCCCCTAAATCCACCGAAATCCCAGAAAAACCCAAGATATACATGAGGATAATCCACAAAGAAAAAGAGATAAAACTAACGATACAGGTGAAACCCTCTCACGACAAACGATATGTTGATGCTGAAGCCCTAGTTGATAGTGGGGCAAACCTAACACTCATTAATAACAAATTTGTACGGAAGAACCATATCCCCACACTCACTGCCGGCAGAACCATTATTGTGCACAACGCGGATGGATCAGAAAATGCAGGTGGGCATATTACAGAGGAAGTAGAAGTCTATTGCGATATAAATGGACATCGGGAGCTACTCCGGGCATATGTATCAAATATCGGGAACAATGACGTAATCCTAGGGTATTTGTGGCTCCAAGAACATAATCCCCAGATCGACTGGAGAACCAGCCGTATTCAGTTTGTGGAATGTCTGGAGGCTTGCAATTATGAACGAAGCAGTTGGGCCGGGCATGAACAAGAAGTAATGGAAGTAGGACATGCTGAAAAAAGAAGTCAGGGAAGGGAACAGCAGAGACCCGTGACAACAGAGGACCTCTCTCTGCTTGTCCCCCCGGTTTACCAACACTATTGGCAGGTGTTCTCACAAAAGGAATCAGAGAGGATGCTGCTACGAAAGCCCTGGGATTATGTGATAGAATTAAAGGATACCTTCCAACCAAAAAAGGGGCAAATCATACCCCTAAGTCCAAATGAATAGAAGGAGGTCGAAGATTTCATAGAGGATCAGTTGCAGAAAGGCTATATCTGCCCATCAAAGTCCGAACAGACCTCCCTGGTCTTCTTCGTCCCAAAGAAGGATGGACGGAAGTGAATGGTGCAGAACTACTGATATCTGAATGAGCACACCATCCGCAACAACTATCCCCTCCCTCTCATCTCCCAGCTTGTAGACAAGCTAAAAGGGGCCAAGATGTTTACCAAGATGGACCTCCACTGGGGATACAATAATGTTTGGATTAAAGAGGGAGATGAATGGAAGGTGGCCTTCATGTGCCATAAGGGCACCTATGAGCCAACTGTAATGTTCTTTGGACTGTGCAACTCACCCACTACCTTTCAGACGATGATGAACAAACTCTTTGCAGACATGCCTGAGGTAATAGTTTACATCGATGACCTGTTAATCTTCTCCCAGGATGAGAATCGACCAGCACACGAAAGGAAGGTCACAGAAGTGCTGGAAAGATTGAAGAAGAATGATCTGTTCGTAAAACCGGAGAAGTGTTCTTTCTCCACCACAAGCGTTGAATTTCTCAGAATGATAGTCACCCCTTTTGGAATCAGAATGAACCCGGGGAAGGTGAAAGCTGTAACAGAATGGCCATCACTGACAACCTTACAGCAGACACGGGCCTTCCTGGGACTCACAAACTTCTATTGATGTTTCATTAAGGACTATGCTCAGGTCGCTCACCCCCTCCATGACTTAACCAAGAAGGACGTTGCCTTTGAATGGACACAGGAGTGCAAACTCGCCTTCAACACACTAAAGCAATGCTTTACCACCGCCCCCATTCTCGCCTACCCTGATAATGATTGCTGGTACCATCTTGAAAGTGATGCCAGCAACTGCATTGTGGGGGCAGTCTTATCCATGGAGAAGGAGGACTGATGGCATCCAGTGGCATTTTCATCCCATTCCATGACCCCTGAGCAACGAAACTACCCAATCGCTGACAAAGAAATGCTCAGCATGGTCTCCACACTGGAAAATTGGAGGCACTATCTGGAAGGAGCTCAGCATCAATTTGAGATTTGGAATGATCACCAGAACCTTACCTGGTTCATGACGCGACAAAATCTCAACCACCGACAGGCCCAATGGGCCCAGTATTTATCCTGGTTCAATTTCAAATGGTGCCACAAGGCAGGGATGCAAATGACAAAAGCAGATGCACTATCATGGCGCTCGGATTTGACGAACAAAGGAGAGGATGATAATAAGGAAGTATTGGTAATCCCCCCCGAACAGATTCAGCAGGTAGCAGAGGGACAAGGAATGTTAGAGGTGGTGACCCCAGGGGAGGAACTTGCTGATGAAATCTCCCATCAGACTATCCAACTTCCGGAATCAACTCTCAAGAAGTTGATGGCACAGGAGTATGAGATCGAGGATCGGCTCCTCAAAAGGAACAACCGGGCCTATGTACCCCCGGACTTGCGAACCCGCCTAATCACATTGCACCATGACCACAAAGTCAGCAGGCATCCTGGAGTCCTCAAGACCCTAGAGCTCCTCGCATGGAACTACAGTTGGCCCACCATGAGGAAAGATGTAGAGCGGTACATGCAAGGATGCACTCAGTGCGCCAGGGCAAAGTCTGGAAATCAGCCACCAAAAGGGGAACTCCAACCCTTACCCATTCCAGACAGCCCTTGGGAGGGTATTTCTGCAGACTTCATTACTGACCTTCTTCATTACTGACCTTCCTTTGGCTGGAGGGTACGACGCAATTCTTACCATGGTAGATAGGTTCTCTAAAGAAGTCAAACTCATTCCTTGCTCAAAGACCTGCTCAGCCACCGGATTGGTGGACTTATATCTGAATCATGTATGGAAGCATCACGGACTACCAAAGTCCATTGTGTCCGACCAAGGCCCCCAATTTGCTGCAACCCTAATGATGTCACTCTGTGCACAGCTTGGAATTTCAGTAAAAAAGTCCACTGCTCATCACCCACAGATGGATGGGCAAACTGAACGAATAAATAAAGAAGTAGGATCATATCTCCATATGTATTGTGCTGAACGACAGGATGACTGGGCACACTGGCTGCCCCTGACCCAATTCTCCCTTAATATAAAGTAGTCCACTGCTTCTAAATTCTCCCCTTTCCAGGTCACTTGCACGTATCAGCCCCGTATGGGGGTGGAGCCCCGAGATTCAAAGTCATCCGCGGTGACGATGCTTGCCCACGACTACCAGACTGTCCTCCAACAGATGAAGGAGCACCTTTCCAAGGCCCAAGAATGGATGACCATCACTGGAAATGTGCACTGATCACCCGCCCCCTGCTATGCAGTAGGCAACCGGGTTTGGCTTGCAACTGATAACCTGACCCTGCCATTCCCCTGTCACAAGCTCACTGACTGGTGGATCGGCCCGTTTCCTGTCATCTCCCTTAAAGGGCCAAATGCTGTGGAGTTATGCCTCCCTAAGTATATCTGCATCCACCCTGTCGTCAATATATCCTGGACCAAACCCTACATACCACCGCTTCTGCAGCAGCCCGACCCACTCCCAGGACCAACCTCCGTTACTGACAATCGAGACTCGGAGTATGAGGTTGATTTTATCATCAACTCTCGCCCCCATGGTCGCGGTATTCAGTACCTGGTACATTGGAAGGGATATTCTGATGAGGATCACACTTGGGAACCTGCATCCAACCTCACTAACTGCTCCAATGCCCTCCGCAACTTCCACTGCTCTTACCCATCCACTCCTCGCCCTGTCTCTTACTTGGTCTTCACTGCACTTTTCGCCCAGCCTCTCCCCTTTGCTCCCCCAGAGGTTGAGCTTTAGCAGGGGGGTAGTGTTATGACCTCACTTGCGGCCCGCTCATGTTCCACTCTTTTCGCTCCCTTTCCAGCTCCACTCCCTATTTTGGCACTGGCACCCATGACTTGCTTATTAACAGCACTCACACGCCACATGATGGCTGCGCCAAGCTGTGTCTACCTTAGTAAGCAGATCCAGACCCTTGCACAGCCCCATGACATCATCATCACACCATATCGCATCATAATGACATGATCTCATGTCATCAGTGCCTGGGCTGCACAAGGCAGTGCAGTGACTCCCCATGACTCACCCTCGGCCAGTAGTGTAAGCCCCGCACTCCCACGTCTACCCTGAAGTACCCATATGTAGTAATAATGGACCAAATATGTACACACACTTGTAACTGTATATAAGGCTGGCAATTCAGCCCCAAGATCCTCATTTGAGTTATCTTGGGTTTTCCCCTTAGTCCTCAGTCAATACCTGGGCCCCCACTAGCTCTAGTCACCCTCCTCTCTTAAGCTGTCATACAGCTCACTACACAGCCCTGCCTAAGGGTTGTATCACCTTTATTCAGTCACTTCTTTGGCTATAGCTCAGCTGTTGCCCCCTTATGAAGTTGAGGGCTTTCATTGCACAACTGATGTTGTGGATTGTCTGTAAATAGGCTGTGGGTATTGTCTTCCACATTTCTTTCTTAAAGATCTGGAGAATAATGTGCTGGGCTGTGTTCCATTCGAGAAGTTGGATCATGTGGGTGTGTCATATCCATTCTGGAACCCCTATAAGCAAATCCTAAAGACTCCAGCACAATTCCAAAGTCCATATCATTTGAACTACTTTCCCATGCGAGACACCCTTACCACATCCCGCATGCCACCCAAACCATAATTTGTGCCATATTGGGTCGCGCACAGCTTTGACTAGGTAACTCACAGGTGATTAGATTCCGGGATTCACATCTCCGAACTGTGCACCTGGCACTGCCTCTGCCTCATTTCCATTTGTCTTAGTTCTTTTATTCATAACTCTACATTCCTTAGTGTACCACCCTCCGGCATAGTTCACCTCCATACTCCGTCTTGATTACTGATCACTGTGTTTCTCTGTATCACATTCATAATCTGAAATGACCTTGGGCACAAAGGCAAGGAGGCATTGAGTGGAATAAAGCGAGACAAAGGACCCAGGTGCAATGCACAAGGGATCGAGTAGCGAAGTGAAGCAAAAACAGAAAGTGAGTCAATCTCCTAGTATGTGGGTGCCTTGTGAGGGAAGACCCAAGAAGAATTGATTGGGGCTCCAATAATTTACATGCAGTCTTATATACTACTACAATCGGGATTCAAGCAGAGCCTAAAGTAAGTGAGGGCAGGCCGAGATACTAAGTATGGAAGTGCAAGATGAAAACTGGCCTGGTCCATGCGAGGGAGGTGATGCTGCGGGTTAAATGCTACTGGAGTGGGAAAGAGTGGCAAGCGATGGCGCCATCGCAAGGTTAATGCCATTGGGGTGAGAACAGATGGCATACTATGGCATGCGATGCGTGAGTATCGCTATTGGCATGAGACCAGGTGATGACATATGGTGCCATTGCAACTGCGGATTGCCCAAGTGCTGCGGTGCAGCATCAATAGCCGGGTAATCGGGTCTTTACTCTACCGTGGTCCGGTGCCTGGAATGCTGCAGCTACTGTGCTTACCGGTGTGGGAACAGGACTCGGGCAATACCGAGTCGCAGCACTGTGGCATGGGTCAAAGTGGCTAAAGAAGGCAATGTAGGAGAGAATGGAACGTAGTGTAGCTGTGAGCATTACATAATCACCTCCATTCCTTATTCCGAATTCTGCTACGTACTTTAGTATATAAACTCTATGAATTCTGAGTTGTACTTCAATACAAATATTAACACAAGTCACCCTCCCATGTCTTGAGTCCCTTATCTTCTACCTCTGTCTTTCCTCTTGACACCTCCAACCTCTGAAATCAAGGATGCAAGCCTTGGTAAGGGCATGACACACAAGTCCTGCACCAAGTCCTTATCCTGAACCCCTTCAATTATATTTATGGTACTTCGGCCCCCTTGGACTTACACCAGAGGACCAGACTTGACAGGGTGTCATCAATCTCAGCCATCTGGTACAGTGCTTTCCATTGAACTAGGAAATTGTTGGTCCTCATTCCTCCTTGGCAAAGTTGTTCCAACAGTGCTATTGCCCAATCTTTCTGGTTGACTGATCAGAATAAACTTTCTACCTCTTGGGTGAGCTCATCCCATGTATACATCTGTCCTTTGAAACAACCCTTAGGTGTTGGATAGTGAGCAGTGGGGTGGTGAATGGGAATGGTAGTGACAAGAGCTAGTAGGAGCCCAGGTGTCAACTGAGGACTAAGGGGAAAACTTGAATGAGGATCTCGGGGCTGAATTGACAGCCTTATATACATTTACAGGATTTGTATGTGTTGGTATCCTAACTACCACAAATGGACAACTTCAGGGTAGACATGGAAGTGTGGGGATTATGCTACTGGCCAGGAATGAGTCATGGGGTTTCACAGCACTGCCTTGCATAGTCCAGTGGCTGATGACATGCAATTGTGCCATCATGGCACAATATGAGGTAATTATGATATTATGGGGCTATGCAAGGAGGCTGGACTGCTTACTAAGGTAGTCACAGCTTGGTGCAGCCATTGTGTGGTGTGTAAATACTATTAGCAAGTGGTCCAGGGATGAGACCAAAGCTGGGATAGGAGTAGAGCCAGAAAAGGGATAAAGAGCAAGCTGGGTTGTAACACTACCCCTGTTACGCTCACAGCTACGCTACATTCCATTCCTTCCCTACACTTTCTTCTTTAGCCACTTTGACCCACGCCACAGTGCCGCGACTCAGTATTGCCTGAGTCCTGTTCCCACACTGGTAAGCACAGTAGCTGCAGCATCCAGGCACTGGACCACAGTAGAGTAAAGACCCGCTTACCCAGCTACTGATGCTGCACTGCAGCATTTAGGCAATCTGCAGCTGCAATGGCACCATATGTCGCCACCCAGTCTCACGCCTATAGCAATACTCGCGCATCGCACACCATAGTACACCATCTGTTCTCACTCCAATGGCATTAACCTCGCGATGGTGCCATCGCTCGCCACCCTTTCCCACTCCAGTAGCGTTTAGCCCGCAGCATCACCCTGCTCGCACGGACCAGGCCAGTTTCCATCTTGCACTTCCATATTTAGTAACCATGCCTGCCCTCACCTACTTTAGGCTCCGCTTGAATCCCAATTGTAGTAGTATATAAGACTGCCTGTAAATTATTGGAGCCCCAATCAATTCTTCTTGGGTCTTCCCTCACAAGGCACCCACTTATAAGGAGTTTGATTCACTCTTCCGTTTCACTTCACTTCACTACTTGTCCCCTTGTGCCTAGCACCCGGGACTTCGTCTTGCTTGTTCCACTCAATGCCTCCTTGCCTTTGTGCCCAAGGTCATTTCATTAAGAATTGATTCTCCCATTCACCACTGTCGCTCTTTGGCTGCCCCAAACACCCCACCCATCACCAACTTTGTTGCTATCAGTAAGCAGAGCAGAGCCCGCGTCCCTCTTATTGATGTGGAAGGACACTAGTAAACAGTACACATGCCAAGTCAGCCCCTGCTGTTGTCGTTGGCAGCACAACAGGTGGACACTGTCTAGTAGTCACCCCTCGCCCAGTTCGCCGCGAGGTCCAGGGCTTCTGATACACCCACACTTGTTTATCCCCCATCCCCAGTCACTGACATCAATCCGAACAACTTTGTTTGCCCCACACCACCTATCCCCTCGCCTTCTACTCTTCACTGGCTCATTGCCAAAGCCAAAGAACAAACCCATTGCTACGAGGAGTACGCAGCCCACATAGAAGCCCAGCTCACTGCTCCCCTTTCCCCTTCACCAGATTACCGCGCCTGTTGTAGGCTGGATCGCCTTCGCCACCCCTTCCGTTTCCCGCCATTCCACTCACACCTGAAACAGTCCAGGACATCTGGTACCGCTCTGGTACACACTCTTAACAAGCCAGGCCGCCTCTGCCCAAGAAACCCTTCTGAAGCGGCCAAGCAAGTTCCTCTAGCCTTTCTTTTGTACTTACTTCTCTGTGCCTTCCCCCTTTTTTTAGTTCTAGCCTTCACTTCCAAGGATGTTTCTGCTTTTCTTCTGGTATTCCTTTTTAGCTTCTTGTTTTATTTCTTTCTTGCTACTTGTGTTCTGCATTTATCATCTTCTTACCCGCATTCAATTTGATCGCAATATCCTTTTGATTTCTTTACAGTTACCTACAGGTGAATACTCCCTCATCATCTCCACTCCCACCGGCATACGAGGCCACAACTTCCGCTACAAGACTATCCCTACCAACTGGGCAGAGTCAGCACCCCAGGACGACTGGTAGTTTTTCTTTACAGATTTAATTGAAGAATCGTTCCCGGCTTTAGCTATAGGGGGATTACTCAGCAAGCTGAGAGAACACCGAATGCATCCTGAAGGAAGAGTAATCAGGATCCTCAATAGGCCACATCCAGGAGACTATTGAGATCAGAAGACCATAGTCCGTGCAGGACCTCTAGTGCTGCTCCCATTTGAAAGGCCCAGCTGCAGCTGATATAAAAAACACAAGGTGCCAGTAATCAAGAAAGAAGTCCGCTCCCAGTATGTCGCAGGTACTCCTTGATACCATCGCAGACCCCACTATTCCTTTACTGGACAAGCTTGCTGCCATTGCGGCCGAGTTCACTACCATCACCACCCAGAATATCCAACTCGCTCAATCACTACACGCATCCAACAACGAGATTATCCATCTCAAGCAGCTGGTGACAACCAGACAAGCAACCGTAGCCACTCTACAGGGTCAGATCGCCGCAGCGGGCCCTCCTGGTACCTCGAAGAAAGTTGAATTGTTTGTGGACCCAGGTGAATATGATGGAACAATCGCCAAGTTTGAAGAATGGTGGGCCAAGATGAAAGCATGGCTCCAAATCAACGTGCACGTCGCCCCTGCTGGAAGTTATGAAGCAGTAGTGGCAGTACTCTCCCGGCTCAAAGGACCCAAAGCCGGCCCATTCGCGCAAACCTGCCTAGCCCGAGGCAATGCATACAAATGGGCAGATTGCAAGGCCAAGATTGAAGGCCTCTTCCGTGCCGCAAATCAGAAAGACTGGGCCTGCTGCCAGCTGGAAGAGTTCAAGCAGCAGAACATGCGGACCAATGACTTCTTAGTCTGCTGGGAAGCTCTATACCAGCAAGCCCAAATTGACGACACGCATGCAGTCCGCCTCTTGGAGCAAAATATGGCCCATCACATTATTTTACAGATCTTCAAGGAAGGAAAGCGTCAGGATAAGCCGGCGCTCTATTTGGACAACATTAGGAAGACCGGATGCGCAATGAAAGCGCTCGGCTTCATAAGAGGGTACGAAAGGAAGGCCCCTGCAAGGATTAGCAGTCGAGGGTTAGCGCGGGAGAACACCGAAGAAGATATGTATGCCCTCCCAAGCAGCGACGCCCGCGCCAAGTGCTTCAATTGCAAACAGACCGGCCACAGAATTCGAGAATGCTGGAAGCCAAAGATAAACCAATGCCCAGCCTGTAAGTTTGTTCATGGTGGGCACAGCTCATATTGCACCAAAAGGACTACGCTGCGGAGGATACCGCTAGCCAAGAATAAAGAAGCCACCGGCTCTGAAGCGCCGGTTAGGATTGCTGAGTTGGCAGAAGAAATACGCAAGAGAAACAACCTGGAGATGGGTTTGGATTTTCCAATCGAAGGATCCCAGATGAAGGGAAAAGGCAGGGCCTAGGGAACGCATCGGGTGTTCCAAAGGCCAGTAAGATTCCAACCAAGCACACCCCTATCACCCATGTTATCATCTCTAAAGACTGAGAATGGTGTATTCCCCTTAGATTGCCCAGTTTAGAGGAGCCCGCTCCCAAGCGGCTCAGCGGCAACCATGAACCAAATGCCATGCTTAATTCCTCTGACAAGTATACTCTCCCACATGCATGCAAAAAAACCCTGACTAACCCCCCACAGATTTGCATATTAGGGCAGCAGAAAAGGAAAGAGATACTAATGCAGGTCCAGATCAAGACCCACACTGGCAACTTCATACTGGCCTCTGCCTTACTTGATAGCGGGGCCCAGTCCTTATTCATACACCGAGAGTATGTCCGCCAAAACTGTATTTCTACTGAAGAACTCCCACAGCCCATATATGTCTACAACGCCGATGGGATTCCAAACAAAGTGGGGCCTGTTACCCATGCGGCCACCGTGCTTTTGGAATACCAGGGTCATGTGGAAAAGACCTGGGTAGAGGTAACTGATCTAGGAAGCAAGGATCTGATCTTGGGGTATACATGGCTAAAAGAACACAACCCACAGATCAATTGGAAGACCAGTATGGTCCATATGCCAGATTGTCTGGAGCTATGCAACTACTCTGGAGTATCGCGGGTCATCTGCTGAGCAGAAGAACAGGAAATCCAGGTCGCCGAGAAGCAATGGTATACTGAAAAACAGCAAGAAGGAAAAACTCCTTGAGAGTTAGTACCCCTGGTGTACCACCACTACCTCAAGACCTTCGAGCAGAAGGAGTCTGAGAGGATGCCAGTCCAAAAGCCATGGGACCACGCCATTGAACTAAAAGACAGCTTTGTGCTGAAGAAAGGCCGGAACATCCCCCTTAGCCCGCAAGAGCAAAAGGAAGTGGATGACTTCATTGATGAACAGCTCGCAAAAGGGTATATCTGGCCCTCCAAGTCTGAACAGACCTCACCAGTCTTCTTCGTGCCAAAGAAGGATGGCTGCAAATGCATGGTCCAGGACTACCGGTATCTCAATGAGCATATGGTCCGAAACAACTACCCTCTCCTGCTCATTGCCCAACTCATCGATAAGCTCCGCACCGCCTGCCTCTTTACCAAGATGGATCTCCGCTGGGGGTACAACAATGTCCAGATCAAGGAAGGAGATGAATGGAAGGCCGCCTTCATATGCCACCGTGGCACGTTCGAGCCGCTGGTGATGTTCTTTGGGCTATGCAACTCCCCAGCCACTTTCCAAACCATGATGAACAACATCTTCGCTGACATGGCCAAAAACGTCATGGTGTACATCGACAACCTTCTCATCTTCACCCCCTCGGACAATCAGAAGGCCCATGAGGCAATTGTCTTGGAAGTCCTCAAAAGGCTAGAAGAAAACGACCTCTTTGTCAAGCCAGAAAAGTGCACCTTCGGAGTAAAGGAGTTGGAGTTCCTCAGGATGATTGTAGGAGTAAACGGGGTAAGCATGGACCCGAGTAAAGTCACCGCCATAAAGGAATGGCCAGTCCCCACCACTGTTCGAGGAGTTCGGGCCTTTCTAGGCATGGCCAACTTCTACCGCCACTTTATACAAGACTTCGCCCACATTGCGCAGCCACTCCATGACCTAACAAAGAAAAATGAACCCTTCTGCTGGACTGATCAGCGCCAGGTGGCCTTCGACCGCCTCAAAGAGACTTTTACCACCGCCCCTGTTCTAGCTTATCCAGATCACAACAAGAAGTACCAGCTTGAATGCAATGCCTCCTCATATGCAACTGGAGGAGTCCTACTGGTGGAAGAAGAAGACCGATGGCACCCCGTGACCTACGCCTCACATGCGATGACACCGGAAGAACGCAATTACCTCATAGCTGATAAGGAGATGTTGAGTGTGATCAGAAGCTTGGAAGATTGGTGACACTACCTAGAGGGGGCCAAACAGCAGTTCGAGGTGTGGAATGACCATGAAAACCTTAAGTGGTTCATGACCCGTCAGAACCTCAATCGAAGACAAGCCTGCTGGGCCCAGTACCTCTCCCGCTTCAACTTCAAGTGGTGCCACAAGTCTGGTATGACCATGGGAAAGGCCAATGCATTGTCATGAAGGGAAGATCTAGCAGTAGGAGATGCCGAAGACAACCACAATGTGGTGGTGATTCCCCCCGAACAGATACAGGTTTGCACGCACAACCAGGCGCGGCAGGAAGAGACCGATGAACCCACTACTGAGAAAGCCACGGTGTTGCATCATTCCAGAGATTGGTTGACAGATCAGATTTTGCATGAGACCATCAAGCTTCCGGCTCCAGTGCAGAAGCAGCTAGAAAGCCAAGGATATCATATTGAGGATGGATGCAGGATGAAGAATGGCAAAGTGTACATACCTCCGGCCTGCAGACCCAAAGTACTCCGCCTTCACCATGATGTGCCAGTGGCCGGCCATCCCAGAGTGGCACGGACTATGGAATTACTCTGCTGGCATTATAATTGGGCATCCCTGGCAATCGACACCACCAACTACATAAAGAGATGTCTGAGGTGCGCCCAAGTCAAACCCTCTAACAAACCACCCACTGGGCCCCTCCAACCATTACCCATTCCTTCGGGGCCCTGGCAGGATATCTCGGTTGACTTCATCACCGGACTCCCCCTCTCCAACTCATACACCGCCATTCTGACTGTCGTGGATCACTTTTCCAAAGCAGTTGAACTTGTCCCCTGCGACTCTACCTGCACCTCCCTCGACCTAGCCGATATCTATCTGCACCACATTTGGAAGCATCATGGCCTCCTGAAGTCCATCATCTCAAATCAGGGTCCCCAATTTGCCTCACACCTCATGACAGATCTCTGCTGCCAACTCCAAATCGACCAATGATTGTCCACCGCTTACCACCCACAGATCAATGGACAGACCGAGTGGATGAACCAAGAGGTAGGCCAGTACCTCTGGACTTATTGCACAGACCACCCGGACTCCTGGAGTGATTGGCTCCCACTTGTGCAGTTCACTATTAACTCCAGAGTTTCATCCGCCTCTGGTAAATCTCCTTTCCAGCTCACATACACCTATGCCCTGGTTCTCAGAATAGAACCCACTGTCACTCAGTCCCCCACTGCCGATAACCTTGCCAACCAGTACGCCGATCATCTGGTGGAAGCCCGGGAACGACTTCGCACCTTGCAAGATACAATAAAGTGAGCAGCCACCGGTAAGCGTTCTCTGGCCCCCTCCTACTCCATTGGGGATAAGGTTTGGTTATCCACCGAACACCTCTCTATTCTGGGATCCCCCAAACTCACTAATCGCTGGATCAGGCCATTCCCCATCGTCGGTCTCGTCAGTCCAAATGCTGTCCGCCTCGACCTCCCCCACTCCTACCATATTCACCCCGTCTTGAATGTCTCGCAGATTAAACCGTTCATTACCCTGCTTCCCGGTCAGCACCCTCCTACCCCCAATCCCTCTTCCCTGGCTGCTGACCCCGCTATCCCTGAGTATGAGGTCAAATACATTGTCAATTCCTGTTTGGCTGGCCGCAGCCTTCAGTATCTGGTCCATTGGAAGGGGTATGATATCTCTGAATGCACTTGGGAACCCCATTCCAACCTTGCTAACTCCCCTGATGCGCTTGCTGCCTTCCACCATGCCCACCCTTCCACCCCTTGTCCAGTCTCTCACTCCACCATTCGCACTATTTTCCCCACTGCCCATCTGGAATCTGGGCCTTAAGGAGGGGGTCGTTTTACGCTCACGGCTATGCTACGTTCCTCTCTTTCCTACACTTCTTTCTTTAGCCACTTTGACCCACGCCACAGCGCTGCAACTCAGTATTGCCCGAGTCCCTTTCCCACACTGGTAAGCACAGTAGCCGCAGCATCCAGGCACTGGACCACGGTAGAGTAAAGACCCACTTACCTGGCTACTAATGCCACACTGCAGCACTTAGGCAATCTGCAGCTGCAATGGCGCCATATGTTGCCACCTGGTCTCACGCCTATAGCGATACTTGCGCATCGCACGTCATAGTACACCATCTGTTCTCACTCCAATGGCATTAACCTTGTGATGGTGCCATCGCTCACTACCTTTTTCCACTCCAGTAGCATTTCGCCCACAGCATCGCCTCCCTCGCACGGACCAGGCCAGTTTCTGTCTTGCACTTCCATATTTAGTAACCATGCCTGCCCTCACCTACTTTAGGCTCCGCTTGAATCCCAATTGTAGTAGTATATAAGACTGCCTGTAAATTATTGGAGCTCCAATCAATTCTTCTTGGGTCTTCCCTCACAAGGCACCCGCTTATAAGGAGTTTGATTCACTCTTCTGTTTTGCTTCACTTCGCTACTCGTCCCCTTGTGCCTAGCACCTGGAACTTCATCTTGCTCGTTCCACTCTATGCCTCCTTGCCTTTGTGCCCGAGGTCGTTTCAGTCAGCACCCCAGGACGACTGGTAGTTTTTGTTTACAGATTTAATTGAAGAAAAGTTCCCAGCTCTAGCTATAGGGGGATTACTCAGCAAGCTGAGAGAATGTCGAACACATCCTGAAGGAAGAGTAATCAGGATCCTCAATAGGCCACATCCAGGAGACTATCGAGATCAGAAGACCGTAGTCCGCACAAGACCTCTAGCACTGAAACAACCTCAGGCACAAAGGCAAGGAGGCGTCAAGTGGAACGAGCAAGACGATGTCCTGGGTGCTGGGCACAAGGGGACTAGTAGTGAAGTGAAGCAAAACGGAAAGGTGGATCAAACTCCTTATAAGCAGGTGCCTTGTGAGGGAAGACCCAAGAAGAATTGATTGGGGCTCCAATAATTTACAGGCAGTCTTATATACTACTACAAACTAGATTCAGGCAGAGCCTAAAGTAAGTAAGGGCAGGCATGGTTACTAAATAAGGAAGTGCAAGACAGAAACTGGCCTGGTCCGTGTGAGCGGGGCGATGCTGCGGGCTAAACGCTACTGGAGTGGGAATGGGTGGCGAGCGATGGCACCATCACGAGGTTAATGCCATTGGAGTGGGAATGGATGGCGTACTTATGGCGTGCGATGCGCGAGTATTGCTATAGGTGTGAGAGCGGGTGGCGATATATGGCGCCATTGCGACTGCGGGTTGCCTAAGTGCTGCGGTGCAGCATCAGTAGCCGGGTAACCAGGTCTTTACTCTACCATAGTCCAGTGCCCGGATGCTGTGGCTACTGTGCTTACCGGTGTGGGAACAGGACTCGGACAAGACTGAGTCGTGGCGCTGTGGCATGGGTCAAAGTGGCTAAAGAAGGGAATGTAGGAAAGAATGGAATGTAGCATAGCCGTGAGCGTAACACGACCCCCCCCTTAAGGCCCAGACTCCGGATGGGCAGAGGGAAACAGGGCGCGAATGGCGGAGTAAGAGACCGGACAAGGGGCGGAAGGGTGGGCACGGTGGAAGGCGGCGAGGGCATCAGGGGAGTTAGCAAGATTAGACTGGGACTCCCAAGTGCATTCAGAGATATCATACCCCTTCCAATGGACCAGATATTGAAGGCCGCGGCCAGCCATGCGGGAGTCGACGATGTACTCAACCTCGTACTCAGGTGTAGTGGGATCAGCAGCCAGGGAAGAGGGATTGGGGGTAGGAGGGTGCTGACCGGGGAGCAGGGCTATGAAGGGTTTCACCTGTGAGACATTGAGGACAGGGTGGATACGGTACGAAGTGGGGAGGTCGAGGTGGACTGCGTTGGGGCCGACGAGACCAATGATGGGGAACGGGCTGATCCAGTGATCAGTGAGTTTGGGGGATCCCGGAATAGAGAGGTGCTCGGTGGAGAGCCAAACCTTATCCCCGATTGAGTAGGAGGGGGCCAGAGAACGCTTACCGGCGGCTGCTCGCTTCATTGTATCTTGCGAGGCGCGAAGTCGTTCCCAGGCTTCTGCCAGATGATCGGCATACTGGTTAGCAAGGTTATCGGCAGTGGGGGACTGGGTGACAGTGGGTTCTATTCTGAGAACTGGGGTGTAAGTGTGGGTGAGCTAGAAGGGGGATTTTCCGGAGGTGGATGAGACTCGGGAGTTGATGGTGAATTGCACAAGTGGGAGCCAATCGGCCCACAAGTCCGGGTGATCTGTGCAATAAGTCCGGAGGTATTGTCCTACCTCTCGGTTCATCCTTTCGGTCTGCCCATCGGTCTGCGGGTGATAGGCGGTGGACAGTCGTTGGTCGATTTGGAGTTGGTGGCAGAGATCTGTCATTAAGCGGGATGCGAACTGGGGGCCCCGATCCGAGACAATGGACTTCAGGAGTCCGTGGTGTTTCCAAATGTGGCGCAAGTAGATATCAGCGAGGTCGAGGGAGGTGCAGGTGGAGTCGCAAGGGATGAGCTCGACCGCTTTGGAGAAGTGGTCGACAACAGTGAGTATGGCGGTGTACGAGTTGGAGAGAGGGAGTCCAGTGATGAAGTCAACTGAGATATCCTGCCAGGGCCCCGACAGAATGGGTAGTGGCTGGAGGGGCCCTGTGGGTGGTTTGTTAGAGGGTTTGACTTGGGTGCACCTCGGACATCTCTTCACGTAGTTGGCAGCGTCGTTTGCTAGAGACGCCCAGTCGTAATGCCAACGGAGTAACTCTACCGTGCGTGCAACACCGGGATGGCCGGCCACTGGCACATTGTGGTGAAGGCGGAGTACTTTGGGTCTGCAGGCCGGAGGTACGTACACTTTGCCATTCTTCATCCTACACCCGTCCTTGATGTGATAACCTTGGCCCTCAAGTCTCTTCTGCACTGGGGCTGGAAGCTTGATTGTCTCGTGTGAGATCTGATCTGTTAGTCTGTCTCCTGAATGGTGCAACACCGTGGCCTCCTCGGTCATCCCTGATTCTTTGGCCTCTTCCTGATGCGCCTGCTTGCGCATGCAAACCTGTATCTGTTCGGGGGGAATTACTACCACGTTGTGGTTATCCTTGGCATCTCCCACTGCTAGGTCTTCTCTCCGTGAAAGCGCATCGGCCTTTCCCATTGTCATGCCGGACTTGTGGCACCACTTGAAGTTGAAGTGAGAGAGGTATTGGGCCCATCGGGCCTGCTGGCGATTGAGGTTCTGGCGGGTCATGAACCACTTGAGGTTCTCGTGGTCATTCCATACCTCAAATTGCTGTTCAGCCCCTTCCAAGTAGTGGTGCCAATCCTCCAAACCCCTGATCACGCTCAACATCTCCTTATCAGCTATGGGGTAGTTTCATTCTTCTGGCATCATTGCATGAGAGGCATAGGCTACGGGGTGCCAGCGGTCTTCTTCTTCCACCAATAGGACCCCTCCGGTTGCGTACGAAGAGGCATCGCACTCAAGTCGGTACTTCTTGTTGTGATCTGGATAGGCTAGGATGGGGGCCGTGGTAAAGGTTTCCTTGAGGCGGTCGAAGGCCGCCTGTCGCTGGTCGGTCCAGCAGAAGGGTTCGTCTTTCTTAGTCAGGTCATGGAGTGGCCGCGCGATATGGGCAAAATCCTGAATGAATCAGCAGTAGAAGTTGGCCATGCCCAAAAAGGCCTGAACTCCTCTGACATTGACTGGGACCGGCCATTCCTTTATGGCAGTTACCTTGCTTGGGTCCATGCTTACCCCGTTTACTCCAATGATCATCCTGAGGAATTCCAACTCTTTTACCCTGAAGGTGCACTTCTCCAGTTTGACAAAGAGGTCATTTTCTTCTAATCTCTGGAGGACTTCCAAGACTATCTTTTCATGGGCTTTGCGGTCATCTGAAGGGGTGAAGATAAGGAGGTCATCGATGTATACCATGACATTCTCGGCCATGTCGGCGAAGATGTTGTTCATCATGGTTTGGAAGGTGGCCGGGAAGTTGCATAGACCGAAGAACATTACCAGCAGCTTGAAGGTGCCACGGTGACAGGTGAATGCGGCCTTCCATTCGTCTCCCTCCTTGATCCGGACGTTGTTATAACCCCAACAAAGATCCATCTTGGTAAAGAGGCGGGCGGTCCGAAGCTTGTCGATGAGTTGGGCAATGAGCAGGAGAGGGTAGTTGTTGCGGACCGTGTGCTCATTGAGATACCGGTAGTCCTGGACCATGCGTTTTCGCCCATCCTTCTTTGGTACAAAGAAGACCGGCAAGGTCTGTTTGGACTTTGATGGCTGGATATACCCCTTGGCAAGCTGTTCGTCCACAAAATCATCTACTTCTTTTTGCTCTTGGGGGCTGAGGGGAATGTTCCATCCTTTCTTTGGCACAAAGGTATCTTTTAACTCAATGGTGTGGTCCCACGGTTTGCAGACTGGCATCCTCTCAGACTCCTTCTGCTCAAAGGTCTTGAGGTAGCGATGGTACACCGGGGGTACTAACTCTTGAGGAGTTTTTCCTTCTTGCTGTTTTCTGGTATACTGTTGCTCCTTGGCGACCCGGATCTCCTGTTCTTCTGCTCGGCGGATGACCCGCAAGACCCTGGAGTAGTTACATAGCTCCGGGCAATCTGGCATATAGACCATACCGGTCTTCCAATTGATCTGCGGGTTGTGCTCCTTCAGCCATGTATACCCTAAAATCAGATCTTTACTTCCTAGATCGGTTACCTCCACCCGGGTTTTTTCCACATGACCCTGATATTCCAATAATACTGTGGCTGCATGGGTCACAGGCCCTGCTTTGTTTGGGGTGCCATCGGCATTGTAGACGTATATGGGCTGTGAGAGTTCCTCAGTAGGGATATGATTCTGATGAACATACTCTCGGTGTATAAACGAAGATTGGGCCCCACTGTCGAGTAGGGCGGAGGCCGGTATGAAATCGCCGGTGCGGGTCTTGATCTGCACCTGCATAAGTATCTCTTTTCTCTTTTGCTGCCCTAGTATGCGAATCTGTGGTGGGTTAGTCGGGGTTTCTTTGCGCGCGTGAGGGGGAGTATACTTGTTAGAGGAATTAAGCATGGCATTTGGTTCATGGTTGCCGCTGAGCTGCTGGAGAGTGGGCTCCTCTAGACCAGGCAATCTAAGGGGAATACACCATTCTCAGTCTTTAGAGATGATAACATGGGTAATGGGGGCGTGCTTGGTTGGAATTTTACTGGCCTTTGGAACACCCGACGCGTTCCTTAGGCCCTGCCTTTTCCCTTCATCTGGGATCCTTCGACTGGAAAATCCAAACCCATCTCCGGGTTGTTCCTCTTGTGTATTTCTTCTGCCAACTTGGCAATCTGAACTGGTGCTTCGGAGCTGGTGGGTTCTTCTTCTTCAGCTAGTGGGATCCTCCGCAGCGTTTTCCTTTTGGTGCAGTAAGCGCTGTGCCCACCATGAACAAACTTACAGGCTGGGCATTGGTTTATCTTTGGCTTCTGGCATTCTCGAATTCTGTGGCCGGTCTGTTTGCAATTGAAGCACTTTGCGCGGGCATCGCTGCTTGGGAGGGCGTATATATCTTCTTCGGTATTCTCCCACGCTAACCCTTGACTGCTAATCCTCACAGGGGCCTTCCTTTTGTACCCCCTTATGAAACTGAGCACTTCCATTGCGCATCCAGTCTTCCTGATGTTGTCCAAATAGAGCACCAGCTTATCCTGGCGCTTGCCTTCTTTGAAGATCTGCAATATAATGTGGCGGGCTGTATTCTGCTCCAGGAGGCGGACTGCGTGTGTATCATCGATTTGGGCTTGCTGGTATAGAGCCTCCCAGTGGACCAGGAAGTTGTCGGTCCGCATATTCAGCTGTTTGAACTCCTCCAGCTGGCGACATGCCCAATCCTTTTGGTTTGCGGTGCAGAAGAGGCCTTCTATCTTGGCCTCGCAGTCAGCCCATTTGTAGGCATTGCCCTGGGATAGGCGTGTTTGCGCGAAGGGGCCAGCTTTGGGTCCGCGAAGCCGGGACAGTACTGCCACAACCACTTCGTAACTTCCAGCGGGGGCGACGTGCGCATTGATCCGGAGCCATGCTTTCATCTTGGCCCACCATTCTTCAAACTTGGCAATCGTGCCATTGTACTCACCTGGATCAGTGAAGAGTTCAACTTTCTTCGAAGTACCTGGAGGGCCCGCTGTGGCGATCTGACCCTAAAGTGTCGCAACTGTTGATTGTCCGGTTGTCACCAGCTGCTCGAGACGGATAATCTCGTTGTTGGACATGTGCAGCGATTGAGCGAGTTGGATATTCTGAGTGGTGATGGTGGTGAACTCGGCCACAATGGCAGCAAGTTTGTCCAGTAGAGGAATAGTGGGGTCTGCGATGGTATCGAGGAGTACCTGCGACATATTGGAAGCATACTTCTTTCTTGATTACTGGCGCCTTGTGCTTCTTATACCAGCTGCGGCTGGGCCTTTCAAATGGAAGTGGCGCTAGAGGTCTCATGCGGACTACAGTCTTCTGATCTCGATAGTCTCCTGGACGTGGCCTATTGAGGATCCTGATTACCCTTCCTTCAGGATGTGTTCGGTGTTCTCTCGGCTTGCTGAGTAATCCCCCTATAGCTAAAGCCTGGAACGATTCTTCAAATTAATCTGCAAACAAAAACTTCTACCAGTTATCCTGGGGTGCTGACTCTGCCCAGTTGGTAGGTATGGTTTCGTAGCAGAGGTTGCGACCTCGTACGCCGGTGGGTGTCGAATGATAAGGGAGTATTCGCCTGTGGGTAGCTGCAAAGAAATCAAAAGGGTATTGCGATCAAACTGAATGCGGCTGAGAATGCGATAAATGCAGAACATAAGTAACAAAAAAGAAATAAAACAAGAAGCTAAAAGGGAATACCAAAAGAAAAGCGGGAACATCCTTGGAGAAGAAAGCTAACACTAAAAAGGGAGGAAGGCACAAAGTTGTAAGTACAAAAAGGAAAGTTAAAGGAACTTGCTGGGCCGCTTCAGAAGGTTTCTTGGGTGGAGGCGGCCTGGCTCATTGAGACTGCGCACCAGTACAGTACCGGATGTCCCAGACTGTTTCAGGTGCGAGTGGAATGGTGGGAAACGGAAGGGGTGGCAAAGGCGATCCAGCCTGCAACAGGTGCGGTAGTCTGGGAAAGGGGGAAGGGGAGCAGTGAGCTGGGCTTCTATGTGGGCTGCATACTCCTCGTAGCGGTGGGTTTGTTCTTCGGCTTTGGCGATGAGCTGGCGAAGAGTGGAGGGCAAAGGGATAGGTGGTGTGGGCCAAACGAAGTTGTTCAGGTCGATGTCAGCGACTGGGGTTGGGGGATAAACAAGTGTGGGCATATCTGAAGCCCTTGACCTCACGGCGAAGTCTGCTATAGCCTGGTCGATCTCTTCCCACAGCTCTCTCTGCTCTCTCTCAGCAGCAGCAGCGGTGTCAGCTTCAAGGCGGGAAGCGACGGTGGCGAGAAGGTCGAGGTTGATGGGGTGGACTGGGCGAGGGGCGACTACTAGACAGTGTCCACCTGTTGTGTTGCCAACGACAACAGCGGGGGCTGACTTGGCATGTGTACTGTTCACTAGTGTCCTTCCACGTCAATAAGGGGGACGCGGGTTCTGCTCTGCTTACTGATAGCAACAAAGTTGGTGATGGATGGGGTGTTCGGGGTGGCCGAAGAGTGACAGCAGCGAACAGGAGAATCAATTCTTAATGAAACGACCTCGGGCACAAAGGCAAGGAGGCGTCGAGTGGAACGAGCAAGACGATGTCCCGGGTGCTGGGCACAAGGGGACTAGTAGCGAAGTAAAGCAAAACGGAAAGGTGGATCAAACTCCTTATAAGCAGGTGCCTTGTGAGGGAAGACCCAAGAAGAATTGATTGGGGCTCCAATAATTTACAGGCAGTCTTATATACTACTACAAACTAGATTCAGGCAGAGCCTAAAGTAAGTAAGGGCAGGCATGGTTACTAAATAAGGAAGTGCAAGATGGAAACTGGCCTGATCCATGCAAGGGAGGCGATGCTGTGGGCTAAACACTACTGGAGTGGGAATGGGTGGCAAGCGATGGCGCCATCGTGAGGTTAATGCCATTGGAGTGGGAATGGATGGCGTACTTATGGCGTGCGATGCGCGAGTATTGCTATAGGTGTGAGAGCAGGTGGCGACATATGGCGCCATTGCAACTGCGGGTTGCCTAAGTGCTGCGATGCAGCATCAGTAGCCGGGTAACCAGGTCTTTACTCTACCATAGTCCAGTGCCCGGATGCTGCGGCTACTGTGCTTACCAGTGTGGGAACAGGACTCGGACAAGACTGAGTCGCGGCGCTGTGGCATGGGTCAAAGTGGCTAAAGAAGGGAATGTAGGAAAGAATGGAACGTAGTGTAGCTGTGAGCGTAACAAGCGCCACTCCCATTTGAAAGGCCCAGCCACAGCTGGTATAAGAAACACAAGGTGCCAGTAATCAAGAAAGAAGTCCGCTCCCAGTATGTCGCAGGTACTCCTTGATACCATCGCAGACCCCACTATTCCTCTACTGGACAAACTCGCTGCCATTGCGGCCGAGTTCACCACTGTCACCACTCAGAATATCCAACTCACACAATCACTGCACATGTCCAACAATGAGATTATCTGTCTCAAGCAGCTGGTGACAACCAGACAGGCAACAGTAGCCACTCTACAGGGTCAGATCGCTGCAGTGGGCCCTCCTGGTACCTCAAAGAAAGTTGAATTGTTTGTGGACCCAGGTGAATACAATGGAATGATCGCCAAGTTTGAAGAATGGTGGGCCAAGATGAAAGCATGGCTCCAAATCAACGCACATGTTGCCCCCGCAGGAAGCTATGAAGCAGTAGTGGCAGTACTCTCCCGGCTCAAAGGACCCAAAGCCGGCCCATTCGCACAAACACACCTAGCCTGAGGCAATACATACTGATGGGTGGACTGTGAGGCTGAGATTGAAGGCCTCTTCTGCGCTGCAAATCAGAAAGACTGGGCTTGTTGCCAGCTGGAAGAGTTCAAGCAGCAGAACATGCGGACCGATGACTTCTTAGTCCGCTGGGAAGCTCTATACCAGCAAGTGCAAATCGATGACACGCACGCAGTCCACCTCCTGGAACTGAACACGGCCCGCCACATCATTTTACAGATCTTCAAAGAAGGCAAGTGCCAGGACAAACCAGCGCTCTATTTGGACAATATTAGGAAGATCGGATGCACAATGGAAGCGCTCAGCTTCATTAGGGGGTACAAAAGGAAGGCCCCTGCGAGGATTAGCAGTCGAGGGTTAGCATGGGAGAACACTGAAGAAGATGTATACGCCCTCCCAAGCAGTGACGCCCATGCCAAGTGCTTCAATTGCAAACAGACTGGCCACAGAATTCAAGAATGCTGGAAGCCAAAGATAAACCAATGCCCAGCCTGTAAGTTTGTTCATGGTGGGCACAGCTCTTATTGCACCAAAAGGAAAACGCTGTGGAGGATACTGCTAGCTGAAGAAGAAGAACCCACCAGCTCCGAAGCACCGGTTAGGATTGCCGAGTTGGCAGAAGAAATACACAAGAGAAACAACCCGGAGATGGGTTTGGATTTTCCAATTGAAGGATCCCAGATGAAGGGAAAAGGCAGGGCCTAAGGAACGCGTCGGGTGTTCCAAAGGCCGGTAAGATTCCAACCAAGTGCGCCCCTATCACCCATGTTATCATTTCTAAAGATCGAGAATGGTGTATTCCCCTTAGATTGCCTGGTCTAGAGGAGCCCACTCTCCAGCAGCTCGGCGGCAACCATGAACCAAATGCCATGCTTAATTCCTCTAACAAGTATACTCCCCCGCATGCACGCAAAGAAACCCTGACTAACCCACCACAGATTCGCATACTAGGGCAGCAAAAGAGAAAAGAGATACTCATGCAGGTGCAGATCAAGACCTGAACTGGCGACTTCATACTGGCGTCCGCCTTGCTCAATAGCGGTGCCCAATCCTCATTCATACACCGAGAGTATGTATGCCAAAACCGTATTCCTACTGAGGAACTCCCACAGTCCATATACATGTACAACACTGATGGGACCCCAAACAAAGCAGGGCCTGTGACCCATGCGGCCATGGTCTTATTGGAATACCAGGGTCATGTGGAAAAGACCCGGATAGAGGTAACAGATTTAGGAAGCAAAGATTTGATCCTGGGGTACACATGGCTAAAAGAACACAACCTACAGATCAATTGGAAGACTGGTACGGTCCATATGCCAGATTGCTCAGAGCTGTGCAATTACTCCGGAGTTTCATGGGTCATCTGTTGAGCCGAAGAACAGGAGATCCGGGTCACCGAGGAGCAACGATATACTGGAAAACAGCAAGAAGGAAAAACTCCTTGAGAGTTAGTACCCCTGGTGTATCACCACTACCTCAAGACCTTTGAACAAAAAGAGTCCGAGCAGATGCCAGTTCGAAAGCCATGGGACCACACCATTGAACTAAAAGACACCTTCATGCCAAAGAAAGGCCAGAATATCCCCCTTAGTCCACAAGAGCAAAAGGAAGTGGACAACTTCGTAGATGAACAACTCGCAAAGGGGTATATCCAGCCCTCCAAGTCCGAACAGACCTCTCCAGTTTTTTTTGTGCCAAAGAAGGATGGCCACAAGTGCATGGTACAGGACTACAGGTACCTCGATGAACACACCGTCCACAACAACTATCTGCTCCTGCTCATTGCCCAACTAATCGATAGGCTCTGCACTGCCCACCTTTTCACCAAGATGGATCTCCGGTGGGGCTACAACAATGTCTGGATCAAGGAAGGAGACAAATGGAAGGCTGCTTTTACCTGCCATCATGGGGCGTTTGAGCTGTTGGTGATGTTCTTTGGGTTATGCAACTCCCCAGCCACATTCCAGACCATGATGAACGACATCTTCGCCAACATGGCCGAAAACGTCATGGTGTACATCGATGACCTCCTTATCTTCACCCCCTCGGATGATCGCAAAGCTCATGAAGCCATTGTCTCAGAAGTCCTTAGGAGGTTAGAAGAAAACGACCTCTTCATAAAGCCAAAGAAGTGCACCTTCGGAGTAAAGGAATTGGAGTTCCTTGGAATAATCGTAGGGGTAAACAGAGTAAGCATGGACCCAAGTAAAGTCACCGCCATAAAGGAATGGCCGGTCCCAACCAATGTCTGAGGAGTTCAGGCCTTTCTAGGCATGGCCAACTTCTACTGCCACTTCATACAGGACTTTGCCCATATCGCACAGCCACTTCATGACCTAACAAAGAAAGACGAGCCCTTCTGCTGGACCGACCAATGCCAGGCAGCCTTCGACCACTTCAAGGAGACTTTTACTACCGCCCCTGTTTTAGCCCATCTAGATCATAACAAAAGGTACCGACTCAAGTGCAACACCTCATCCTATGCAACCGGGGGTGTTCTGTTGGTCGAAGAAGATGAGAAATGGCATCCAGTGGCCTATGCTTCACACATGATGACACCGGAAGAGCACAACTACCCCATAGCCAATAAGGAGATGCTGAGTGTGATTAGGGGTTTGGAGGATTGGCGACACTACTTGGAAGGGGCCGAACAGCAGTTCAAGGTATGGAATGACCATGAGAACCTCAAGTGGTTCATGACCCGTCAGAATCTCAATTGAAGACAAGCCCACTGGGCCCAGTACCTCTCCCGCTTCAATTTCAAGTGGTGCCACAAGTCTGGCACAACCATGGGCAAAGCTGACGCATTGTCATGATGAGAAGATTTGGCGGTAGGAGATGCAGAGGACAACCACGATGTAGTGGTAATTCCCCCCAAACAGATACAGGTTTGCACGCACAACCAGGCACAGCAGGAAGAGGCCGATGAACCTGCTACTGAGGAGGCCACAGTCTTACACCATTCCGGGGACCGGCTAACGGATCAGATCTCGCATGAGACCATCAAGCTTCCAGCCCCAGTGCAGAAAAGGCTAGAAGGCCAAGGATACCATATCAAAGATGGATGCAGGATGAAGAATGGCAAAGTGTATGTACCTCTGGCTTGCAGACCTGAAGTACTCCGCCTTCACCATGATGCGCCAGTGGCCAGCCATCCCGGAGTTGCACGGATGGTGGAGTTACTCCGGCAGCACTATGATTGGGCCTCCCTAGCCATCAACACCACTAACTACATGAAGAGATGTCCGAGGTGCGCCCAAGTCAAGCCCTCTAACAAACCACCTGCTGGGCCCCTCCAGCCCTTGCCAATCCCATCAGGGCCCTGGCAGGATATCTCGGTAGACTTCATCACCAGACTTCCCCTGTCCAATTCGTACACTGCCATACTCACCATCGTGGATCGCTTCTCTAAAGCAGTCAAACTCGTCCCCTGTGACTCCACCTGCACTTCCCTCGATCTCGCCGATATCTATCTGCACCATATTTGGAAGCACCATGGTCTCCTGAAGTCCATTGTCTTGGATTGGGGCCCCCAGTTTGCCTTATGCCTCATGACTGATCTCTGCCACCAACTCCAAATTGACCAATGACTGTCCACCACCTACCACCCACAGACCGATGGCCAGACTGAACGGATGAACCACAAGGTAGGACAATACCTCCGGACTTATTGCACTGACCACCCGGACTCCTGGAGCGACTGGCTCCCACTTGCGCAGTTCACCATCAACTCCCAGGTATCGTCTGCCTCCAGAAAATCCCCTTTCCAGCTAACCCACACGTACGCCCCGGTTCTCAGAATAGAGCCAACTGTCACCCAGTCCCCCACCGCGGATAACCTTGCCAACCAGTATGCCGATCATCTGGCAGAAGCCTGAGAATGACTTTGCACCTCACAAGATACAATGAAGTGAGCAGCTGCCGGTAAGCATTCTCTGGCCCCCTCCTACTCCATCGGGGATAAGGTCTGGCTATCCACTGAACACCTCTCCATTCCGGGATCCCCTAAACTCACTGATCGCTGGATTGGGCCGTTCCCCATTATCGGTCTTGTCGGCCCCAATGTAGTCCACCTCAACCTCCCTGCCTCCTATCGTATTCACCCTGTCTTGAACGTCTCGCAGATCAAACCCTTCATAGCCCCACTCCCTGGTCAGCACCCTCCTACCCCCAATCCCTCTTCCCTGGCTGCTGACCCCGCTACCCTTGAATATGAGGTCGAGTATATCATCGACTCCTGCTTGGCCGGCCATGGCCTTCAATATCTGGTCCATTGGAAGGGGTATGATATCTCTGAGCATACCTGGGAACCTCGCTCTAACCTCACTAACTCCCCTGATGCCCTCGCTGCCTTCCACCATGCCCATCCTTCCGCCCCTCATCCTGTCTCTCACTCTGCCATTCGCACTATCTTCCCTGGTGCCCATCTGAAATCTGGGCCTTAAGAAGGGGGTTGTGTTATGCTCACAGCTATGCTACATTCCATTCCTTCCCTACACTTCCTTCTTTAGCCACTTTGACCCACGCCACAGCACCGCAACTCGGTATTGCCCAAGTCCTGTTCCCACACTGGTAAGCACAGTAGCCGCAGCATCCGGGCACCAGACCACAGTAGAGTAAAGACCCACTTACCTGGCTACTGATGCTGCACTGCAGCACTTAGGCAATCTGCAGCTGCAATGGCGCCATATGTCGCCACCTGGTCCCATGCCAATAGCAATACTCGCGCATTGCATGCCATAGTATGCCATCCGTTCCCACTCCAATGGCATTAACCTCGCGATGGTGCCATCGCTTGCCACCCTTTCCCACTCCAGTAGTGTTTAGCCCACAGCATCGCCCCGCTTACACAGACCAGGCCAGTTTCTGTCTTGCACTTCCATATTTAGTATCCTTGCCTGCCCTTACTTACTTTAGGCTCCGCTTGAATCCCGTTTGTAGTAGTATATAAGACCACCTGTAAATTATCAGAGCCCCAATCAATTCTTCTTGGGTCTTCCCTCACAAGGCACCCGCATACTAGGAGATTGACTCACTCTTCCGTTTTGCTTCACTTCGCTACTCGACCCCTTGTGCGTTGCACCTGGGTCTTTCGTCTCACTTTGTTCCACTCGACGCCTCCTTGCCTTTGTGCCCAAGGTTGTTTCAACCCCCCTGCTAAAGCTCAACCTTTGGGGGAGCAAAGGGCAGCTGGTGAGCAAAAAGAGTGGCAAATTGAAAGTGGGAGATAGGGCAAGGCACAGATGGATGGGATGCATGGAAGTTGTGAAGGGCATCAGGGCAGTTGGAAAGGTTAAAAGCTGGTTTCTGTTACGCTCACGGCTACGCTACGCTCCATTCTCTTCCTACATTGCCCTCTTTAGCCCCTTTGACCCACGCCACAGCGCCGCGACTCGGTCCTGCCCGAGTCCCGCTCCCACACCGGTAAGCACAGATAGCCGCAGCACCCGGGCACCGGACCACGGTAGAGTAAAGCCCCGGTTACCCGGCTACTGATGCCGCGCCGCAGCACTTAGGCAATCCGCAGTTGCGATGGCGCCTTATGGCACCATCCGGTCTCACACCTATAGCGATATCCGCGCATCGCACGCCATAGCACACCACCCGCTCCCACCCCAATAGCGATTCTCCCGCTATTGCGCCATAGTACGCCATCCCTTCCCACTCCAATGGCAATAACCTCGCGATGGCGCCATCGCTCGCCACCTTCTCTCACCCCAATAGCGATTAGCCCGCAGCATCGCCCCCCTCGCACGGACCAGGCCAGTTTCTGTCTCGCATTTCCATATTTAGTATCTATGCCTGCCCTTACTTACTTCTATCTCCAATTGGACTCTGCTCTGTAGTAGTATATAAGACCGCCTGTAAGTAGTCGGAGCCCCAATCAATTCTTCTTGGGTCTTCCCTCACAAGGCACCCGCTTATAAGGAGTTTGATCCACACTTCCCTTTCGCTTCACTTCACTACTCGACCCCTTGTGCTCGGCACCCGGGTCATCGTCTTGCTCGTTCCACTCGACGCCTCCTTGCCTTTGTGCCCGAGGTCGTTTCAGTTTCCAAGTGTGATCAGCATCAGTATAGCCCTTCTAGTGGACAAGGTACTGAATGCTGTGGCCATGGGGTCAAGAGTCCACAATGAAGTCAACCTCATACTTGGACAAATGGTCCTTGGAGATGAGAGCAAGACCAGGAGCAACATCCAGTTGACCAGGGGACAGCTTGTGGTAGGGCTTTGTGTGCAAGATATTTACCACCAGATGAATGCAGATATAGTGGGGAAGATGCAGCTGCATGGCATTGGGGCCCTTCATGGAGATGATGGGAAAGAGACCAATCCAGCAGTCCATTAGCTTCTGACAGGGAAAGGGTAGCATCAGGTTTTCAGTGGAGGACCATATGCAGTCACTGATAGTGTAGGAAGGCACAGGGGCATGGTGTTGGTCTGTGGAAATGGTCATGTGGTCACATGCATGCTGGAAATACTCCTTTGTTTGCACCAGGATAGTCTGATAATTGTGGGCTGTCTCTGTTGCTGCAGGGGATTTTGTATCATGGAGCTCTACTCCCATGCAAGGCTGGTAAGTTCTCATGACCTGAAAAGGGGAGAATTCGGAAGTGATAGATTGCTTTGTGTTAATGGAGAATTGGGCCAGTGGCAACCAATGAGCCCAGTCATACAGTGCACTAC